>PVLD010032726.1:0-14350 GCA_004027595.1 Dinomys branickii
TATCTGTATGTGTTAGCCTGAACACACACTTCGAAGATATCAATATGTAAAGCAGCAACAAGCGGTGTTTTTTTTCTGTTGTTGTTGTTGTTGATGTTGTTGCTGTTGTTGATGTATGCCTGTTTTCTTTCTTGTCTTTGGATTTTTGGTTCTTGTGTTTTCTTTTTTTTCTTTTTTTTTTTTCTGTTGTTGAGAGGATTAACTGTCTGACTAAATTTGCATGTCTGTATATGGGTCCATACATCTACAATTCGAAGATATCAATGGATAAAGCAACAACTACTGTTGAGACCATATCACCTTGTCTATAGATCAGTTGTGACTGTACTATTTTCTATGATAATGGGTGTCTGTTTGTCAATAGGTTTTTGTACTTTTATGTTTCTAAACAAAAAAAGATAATGGGGAGTGGGGCACCTTCTTCAAATGAGAAGGGGATGAAGAGAGTGAGGGAGAGTAGCTGTAGAGGGTGAAAAAGGAATTAACCTGTGCCATGCACATGTGCAAATTCACCATAAGTGAGGTAAACAGTATCTGCTTTAAACAGGTATTAACAAAAATTTTTAGAAAACATACATAGATCAATGGAAAAGAATAAATAAAATGACTCCATATATTTTCCCAAAATCATTTTCAACAAAGTTGCTCACAAAATATATTGGAGACAGAATATTTTGTTCAATGAATGATGTTGAAAACAACGGACCCACTACCGACACATGAGACTGCGGCACCTGCCTTTTTCCAAATGCAAAACTCAACTACTATTGCATAAAAGGCATAAATGTTAAACATACTTTCACCCTGAAAGTCTGAAACTGCTAGCAAAGACCACAGGGCAAACACTCTGCAACATAGTTAAAGGCAAAAATGTTTTGGGTAGGAGTCTGAAAGCCCAGACAACAATGATAATAGTAGTCAAATGCGATTATTATATGTAGAAGAAGGAACTGAACAGCAAATGAAATTATCAAAAGTAAAGACAGCAGCTACACAGTGGGAGAAAGCATTTGCCAACTATTAATCTGAAAGGGGTTAGTACACAGGATATGCAAAGAAGTCAATAAGTCAACAGGAAATAAAGTCCTTTATAATTGAAAATTAGACCAGTGATTATATCTCAAAAGATGTACAAATGGGAAACAAGCATATTAAAACTGTCGAACATCTCTATCCAAGCCACAGTGAGTCATGCCATCACACACCAGGTGGAACTGGTACTATCAAAATGACCAATAACATCTGCTGTTGAAAATAGAGAGAAAGAGGAAAATCCCTTCAGTGATAAGGTTCTGTGGAACAAAGTTTTGAGGTGCTTCAGAGAAATAAAATCAAGTAGAACCACCACTTCAGGCGACTTTTACGACTCACTGCAACGACATATTCAAAGGACAGAAATGATTACGTTGTAGAAACATCTATGCTCTAGTGTTTATTGTAGCATTATTAACAGTAGTCAAGACGTGGAACCCACCTAAGGCTCTGATGATGGATGAACGCAAAAATAAAGTGTGCATACACACAATAGAATAGTATTCAGCCATAAAGGGTGAAGTTTTGTGATTTGTGCCTGCATGTTTGAGCCTGAAAGACTTTAAGGGAAGTAAACCGGGACCAGACATGAATACCCAGGCTGTCACTCACCTGTGTAAGCTGAGGTTTATCTCGTAGAAGTAGGAAGTGCAACAGAGGCCACCATGAGGTGAGAGGTGAGGTTGGGATTGCAGTGAGAGGATGTAAATAGTATGAAAAATCAGAACAATGGGAGAAAAATGTTCTATTGTTCTACACCACAGTATTGTGAGTATCGCAACAATTTTTAGTAGCTGACAGATGAATTTGAATATCCTCAAGAGTAAAACCAATAAAAGTTTGAGGTGATTGACATGTTAATAAAGTTGATTCCCTCTTTGTAAAACATATATATATATATAAATACAGTTCATTTTATCCTACAACTGTGTGCAAATATTATGTCAATTGAAAATAAAAAGGAAAGAAAAGAAAATATTCCTTATTTATTCAATAATTATTTGCCATGTTTTACATATAGCACAAAAGAGGTGAGGTTGTAACCTTTGTTACATTTTTATGGGATATCCCTTGTTTTTCTTGGGTTTTGATTTTGGATTCTTTTTACACAAATTCAAGGCACACGCTGTGTTTCTGGCACTGGTCTTCATCAAACATATGAAGTCCTCTACCGACAATATTGTATAATGTACTGCACAGAACACATAGATTGTACATTTTTAGACTCAATAACATTCTTCGTTTAACTTTCCCTGAGGAGAAAGTGATGTGAAAATACTTACATGACTATACTCCACATTCAGTACTAAAATACAAAATACAGATAAGCAGGACTTTATCTAATTTGTTCATCATCTTTTGATTTTCACCTCGATATGGCAATATCTGTACTCCTATGTAATCTGAAATTAAAAGGAGAAATAGTGTTTTTTTTAAGGGCAGGGAAATAAAATCAGGTCTCAAAGCAACTGTACCACAAAAAAGTAATTGAGCACCAAAAAAGGAAAAAAAAAACACTCAGAAATAAATAAAACAACAAAAACCTAAACAAAGTTATAAAATACAAACCATGTAACCATATCAGCAAAGGTTTATAACTTAAATGGCAAACACAAAAGGACACTGGAAAGACGGAATTATATTCCTAGCACTTTCTGTTCTGTAGAAGATATTCAGTGACAAGTAGTTAGGGAAACAGCAGTGAGGCCTCAGTATATGTGGTGGCATCTACCCATTAGGTGGGGAAGTAGCATGGCCCAAGCTGTGAGTACCTAAATTGTGTAGAAATTCCCAAGTGTCCATTAGAGATACATTACCCTGGACAAACCCACCTGCATCCAACAGGGGCCTGGAAACATTTTTATATAGCTCCAATTAAAGCCATCTTTTTGTACCTGATATGTAATCTTTAGTTGATAATTGACACTTTTGAGACTCAATTCTACACATACAAAATAAGGGTATAAAGTATGGACCACATGGAGCAGACTTTTATGTTTTCTTGTTTGTCTTATATGACAGGGTCTTTTTATGTTGCCCAAGCTGGCCGTGAATTCCTGCCCTGTAATTATCTTCCTACCTCAGCATCCTGAGTGGTTTGGACTACATACAGATGTGCATCGCTGCACTCTACTGAATGGACTTTAATAAGAAAAGAGGAAAATATTTATAAGTTTCTAGCCTCAAAGAAAAACACACAAAAAGATCCAAACATGTCATTTATAATTACAAATATTTTACAGAAGAAGGACTAAGTGACAGCACTTAACCTTTGCTATCAGTGTAGTTTCCTAGGGGAAAAGGCACAAAGCTAAGTTGTGTAATGCCCATTGTTTTATCATCAAAGGATCACAGTTCTCCTCCTTGTTGAGAACAGTATATCCTGGGGACCAGAGAGGCAGTGCTTCCAACACAAATCAAGGGCTTGGAGACCCAAGGGACCTAATCAAAATACTTCCTTTGCTTTCAGACTGGGGAATTATCTTTAATGTTGGGTTCCAGTAACTGTTAGGAAGTTAAAACACCAGAAGGCAAACAATTCATGCAGCAGTAATAAACACTGGATTCCTCTCACTTTCACCCTGATCTGGAAACAAAATCTACAGGGGAAAACTATCCTTCTTGAGCAGAACCGTGTCTCAGGGGGAAGCATATGCCCAGGGGTTGGAGTAGCAAGACATAGATGTGAGTCATGAGAAGGTCTAAAGGGCTGTAAATAGTCTCTCCACTCCTGTACCTCAGAATGAGCAGCCTTGGCCTGAACAGGGCATGGTTGTGTCATTCAGAGTCCTAATTCTGGCTCGGGGACCAATGCTGGACTTGTTTCTGCTGTGTATAAGGGCACGTAGCTTTCCCCTCCATCTTCAACAGTTGAAGGGAGAGCTAGGACTTCCACATAAAGACCTTCCACTCACACCTTCCTGATAACCAGGTCAGTGTGAGAGTCCAAAAGTTCATGTGGGAGGGTCTCAGAGATTGGAAGCTACTCACCTCTAGGTACCTGAAGTTCCCTGAAAACCAAGCCAGGTGACCCCTGAGTTGAGAGATTGCAGCTTGCAGGACTATTTGCTACCTGGCTTAATTAATGCATTTATGTATTTATTTATGATGTTAGAAAATGAAAATGTTAATTGAACTGAGCATTGTAGGGTCACTGCCGACCATGGACTGAATGTAATAGAAGCACAGTTAGAAGAGGGCAATATTATTTCTGTAAAAGTAAAACACGTTTCCAAGCTCTTTGTAATTATAGAAAGTGGAGGAGTCAGGAATTAGCTAGGGAGAAAGTGAAAATTAAGGGAGGGTGTCTCATTTTATTAGTATTATAGGGCACTTTTGACTGTTCTGCTCCATTTAAAACCAGGATATTTCTTCCAAATATGGGCTGGCAGCAATAGGTTGTTCATATGTCACAGAAATTGCACTGTCTACTCACATGATCTGCATTCACATTCAGAAATTTATTTGGCAGGTAAAAGGTGGTACACTATGGGGTGTTTAACTAGTATTCCTTTGTCCTGGGAACGAATATGAGCTTGCTAGCTGTTTACTTTCCCTATTGCTTACACATGCAGGTCTGATTTATTTCATTTATGAGTATGGTCTCTAGTTGTGAACACTTACCTATAAAAGCCTCGAGTTTATCTTTCTTTATACCTGAGTAATATTCCATTATATAAAAGTACCACAACTTTTTTATCCAATCCTCAGTGGATGGACATTTGGGTTATTTCCATAATTTAGCTATTACAAATTGTGCTGCTATGAACATGGGTGCACATATATCGCTGAGATATGATGTTTTCAGATCTTCTGGGAAAATATCCAGAAGGGGAATAGCTGGGTTGGATGGGACCTCTAGACCTAGTGACTGCAATACAATTAACATTAACATTTTGATGGTGTTTCATACCTAATGTTCATTTCTAGAGCCATATGAAATTCAAATGATTTTTACATATAATTACATGTCAATTTTTCAGAGAGAATTTTTGCCCAGAAAATGTTTTAGTTTTCATTTAGTTAATTGTCTGTCTTCATATATTTTAGCTCCTTATCTTAAAATAATTTACTAACTTGAAGATTTACACATACATTTCTTAATGCTTATCACAATCATGAAGTTTGCTTTCATATTGAGCTGTTTAATTTCTGTGACTTTTCATAAAATATCTAAACTGAAGTACCAACTTTATTTTCCTTCAGATAAATAGCCACTGATGCCAGCTTGTAGCCATTCAAGATTTTCAAGATTTTCCAAGCAATTGAAGTATACTATACCTTGTATGAAGCATCAATATATGTGGTACAAAATTCCCAACCCATTGAATGGGTAATAACTGAGGATCTTTAAAGTTCTGTACCAGAATTTTCTACAAGTACAATATAACATATATTTTATGCCTCAATATTAACTAATTCCATTTTGAATTTTAATTATATCATTAAATTATTATATCTAATTTCAGCACGTTTAATGACTCATTAAGGTTTCTTTAATGCAATTGTTTTACAATTATTTCATGTTGTACTTTTCCACCACAACTGCTTTTATTTCAAAGCTTCTCATTGGTTTTAATTCTTTTTCTAAATAATTCACATATAATCACATACCATTGTGAAAAGAAAGATTAACAGTGTAGATAAATTCCCTGCTTAATTGTTCTTTGCATTAGAATGCCTAGGAAAGTTTACTATCAAATAAATGTGTGTTTTATACTGTGTTTTGAGGATGTATTACAGGGAGAAGATTATTCATTGTAAACATACATGAGCTGCATGGTCTGTTCACAGTTTTCTAAATACAGTGGTGGGAAACCACTGTTTATTGTGTGAATGGCAGAACTAGGTCTACAGTGTGCCCATTGTGTTCCCCAATATAACAGCCATCATAAAGGCCAAGAATAGAATTGTGGTAACATGAGGCTGGAGAGGGTGTGAGGGAAGAGGGGATGGGAAGGAAATAGTTAACTGGAAGAGGGGACAGTCGGAAGAATTATTCCTAATGTTCTATAGAACAGTAGAGTAATGATGGCTGACAACTACTAATTGGGTCAGTATTTCAAAATACCCAATAGAGAAGATTTTCAATGTTCCCACATGAAGAAGTAACACATGTTGAAGGAGATAGACGTGTCACTTATCTTGATTCGGTCATCACAGAATGGTTAAGAGAATTAAAATATGTTACTATACTCCAAAAATATGTAACATTATTGTGTCAATTAAAAATTGAGAGAATATTTTAAAAGAGATTTAAATGTTAAGCCTGAGAATAACAAAGAAAAATACAAGAAAAATGAGAAAAAAGGACTTTCTCATCCAATATTAAATTACACAAAGAGCAATTGACCCAATGAATGTGGCACAACTATAGAACTGACAATTTTTTTGTTACCTCATAAAAAAGCCAATGTTCTTCACTGTACATTTCAATTCATGTATTTTCGATTCTTTTCCAACCTTTCTCCTTATTTTCTATTTTAGTGTTTAGTCTGTTTCTTCATTGCAAAATCTTGCCCTTACTTTGTTTTCTGTACCCATATATTTTTTATCTTTTATTATTTTTGCTGGACATACCTTGAAGTGGACTTCACAACAAAGGGGGAACTTGACTTTCATTATTATGTCTCGGGACCCCCTGTGCCTTTTAGGACTTTTCCATATTCAGTTCCATACAACCTCTGTCCTCTACTTACTCTGCATATGTTTGTTTCTGCAAACACCAGGCAGATCCTGCCCTTAACAAATGGAGTCCCATACTTACACATGATGAGAGATTGATGATCTGAGTTTCTAGATTCTACTTCTATAATCTTTTTATTTTAAAGAGAAAAAGTAAAACAGTGATAGAGTATTTCAAAGTACAATAATAGTAGGTTAACAATAGTTAATATATTATGTATGGTTGTCTTCAAAATAGTTGCTCAGATTACAAGATATAGGTATGAAAAATTAATCATTCCTTCCCTTTCAATTTCATTAAAGATTTTGAGGAGAATTGTTGCTAAATCTTCTTTAAATTTCTTGTAGAATTCTGTTGTGAATCCATCAGGACCTGGACCTTTCTTCGTTGGTAAGATTTTATTACACTGTCAATTTTGCTTGCTGATATTGAGTTATTCAGGCTAGTTACATCTTCTTAATTCAGTTTGATAATTCATATGTATCTAGGTATCTGTCCTTTTCCTCTGTGTTTTCCATCCTCTGAGAGTAAAAATTTTTGAAGGAGGTATCAATGATCTTTTGAATTTTTACAAGGTCTGTAGTGATTTTACCCCTTTCATTCCGTATTGCACCAATTTCAGGTGTTTTTTCCTTTTTTGATAAGTTTGGCTAGGGTTTATCAATTTTATTTATTCTTTCAAAGAACCAAATCTTCAATTCATTAATTCTTTGCATCATTTTCTTAGTCTGCATTGTGTTAATTTCTACTCTGATCTTTATAATTTCCTGACATGCTTGGGCTTTGGTCTTCTCTTGCTCTTCTTTTTCTGGAAGCTCGAGGTGCTAAAAGGTGCTAAGATTGTCTATCTGTGGTCATTCTGTTTTCCTGCTATGGGGACTCCCCGCTATACATTTCCCTCTGAGGATTGATTTCACTGCGTCTCACAAGTTCCTGTAACTTCTACTTGCATTTTTGTTTGATTGTAAATATTCTATAACTTTATCTGCGACCCACTGGTTGTTTAGGATGTTGTTATTTAATTTCCATGTGTTTATGGAGTTTTTGCAATTTCTTTTTTCATTTATTTCCAATTTCATTGCACTGTCACCTGATTGTATGCATGGGGTAATTTCAGTTCCTTTGCATTCACTTAAGCATCGTCTATGTGCTAGTATATGGTCTATTTTAGAGAATGTCCAATGCGCAGCTGAGAAGAATGTGAGTCTGTTGTTGTGCGGAGCCCTCTGTAAAGGTCTACTAAGGCCATTGTTCACAAGGTTGGTTTAATTCTGTTATATTTTGCTGATGTTTTTATATAGTTAATCTATCTCCTTGTGACAGTGTGGTGTTATAGTCCCGTTATGATTGTGTTACTGCTTATTTCATGTTTTATATCTGTTAAAATTTGTCTTATATAGTTGGATGCTCCTGTATTTGGATCATAGATATTTATGATTGTTATCTCTTCCTCTTGCAGTTTTCCATTCACAAGTATGTAGTGACCTTCTTTATCTCTTTTGATCCTTCTTGGTTTAAAGTTTACATTGTCTTCAAATAGAATAGCTACCCCTTCTTTTTTCTTGGTTCCTGTCACATGGAATATTGTTTTCCATCCTTTGATTTTCAGACTATGAACTCCTTTTGAGTTAAATGTCTTTCTTGTATACAACATATTGCTGAATTTTGTTTCTTGATCCACTCTGCCAGTCTGCTTCTTTTGATTGGTAAATTGAGACCATTTATATTGATGGTTATAACTGATAGGTATTGGCTTATCTTTGTTATTTTATTTTCCTGGTGTTGGTTCCTTTTTCCCTCTAATTTTTTGCTTGCTCTGCTTGGTTCCTTTCTGTTGTTGTTGCTGAAATTGTGGTCATTTTTATTTGTTTCTAAAATATCTTTTAGTACTCTTTGTATGGTTGATTTGGCACTCATGAATTCTTTCAGTTGCCCTTTATCATGGAAATATTTTAATTCTCCCTTAATTTTGAAGGATTGTTTTGTAGGGTCCATCAATCTGAGCTGGAAGTAGTCTTCTTTCAGAACCTGATACACTTCACTCCAAGCTCTTCCCCTTTTCTGGTTTGTGTTAAGAAATTTGCCATGATTCTGATGGGCTTCCTTTATAGGTGATCTGTTTCTTTTCTCTAACAACTTTTAATATTGCGTTCTTTTGTTGAATTTCTGGGATCTTGATCACTATACACCAGGGTGTAGATTTATTTTGGTTATAGCTAGTTGGAGTTCTATATGCCTCACTTACTGTATGTCTGATTCTTCTTCCATGATTGGGAAATTTTCTGCCATTACTTCTGCAAATAGTCTTTTTATGTCATGTGTTGACACCTGCTGTTTTGGTGCCACCTATTAATCTTACATTGCTTTTCTTTGCTTCGTTTTGCAGCTGTTGAATTGTTATTTTCTGGTTCCTTTTTATTTTTAAGAAAGTCTTCCTTTCAGCATTGTTAGCTTCAGTGCAGTCTTTAAGGTCTAAAAGTCTATGTTCAGCTCCCTTAAGCAGTTTTGCCAGCTTTTGATGGAAGTTTTAATTTCCTGCATACCTATTTCATGCATTCTAATCTTTTCTATATTATTCTTTCAAGGTTTCCACCATTCTTCTATGCTCCTCTATTTTGTCTACATCTTCTTTATACATGGTGAACAATTCTTTCATTATTGTTGTCATTTCTTTTTTTTTTTTTACTTGAGAGATTATTTCTGATCTGATGTCTTCACTGGCTTGATGGAGTTTTTTCTTTACTTCAGTTCCCATCATTTGAGAAATTTGAGATGTGTGACTTCCAAGTTCTGTGTCTATGTCTTCTGGAATTGTTGTGTGTGGAGTGGAGGTCTGAGATTCCATTTTGCTCCTTTGGTTTTTCATTTCTGAAGTTGCAGAAGTATTCTGGAGCTCAGCCTCACTCTCAGGGTGGTGTGGGAGAGGGAGAGCAAAGACCCAAACATTGCTGGTACTCAATGTGGCTCCCATTATGGTGTGTGGTGATGAGGTGTGGTCACCAATTCTCCTGAAACTTTCTGGGGCTCAGTTGGTTCCTGTGCCAGTAGGGGAGGGCTCAGTGAGTGGTCACCAAGGCTCCTGAAGCTGTCCAGGGTTCAGTCCCTCTTCTGCATGTGGGCAAGTCATGCTCACCTAGGTTCCCAAAGCTGTCTGGGGTTCAGCCTTACTTCCACAGGGGTATGCAGGTATGTGGATTGTGGTCACCAGGGCCCCTGAAGCTATCTAGAGTTCTGCCTGGATCCCATGCTGGTGGGGAGGGGTGGAGGTGGCTCACTGAGTTTCCTAAAGCTGTCTGGGTTTCAACTCGGCTTCCACAGGGTGCTGGGTTAGGCAGGGTTATAGTCACTGAAGCTCCAGACAGTGCCTGGGACCCAGCCTTGTTTCCATACCAATAGGAGAGGGGTGGGGGTATAGTTATCCAGGTTGCTCAAGCTCTATGGGGTGCAGCTCAGCTCCCAAAAGGGTGGAGGGACAGGGCATGACAATCAAATCCCCTGCAGATATCTGTGGCTCCACCTGATTCCTGTGCTGATAGGGGAGGGGTGGTCATGTCTCCCTGAGGTTTATGAAGCTGTCTGGCGTTCATCCTGCTTTCCATGAGGATGCAGGGGGAGTGGGTTGTGGTCACCAAGGCCCCTCAAGCTGCCTAGGAACCAGCCCAGTTCCCTTGCTGGTGAGGGAGGGGTGAGAGCGCAGTCACCCAGGACGCTGAAGCTCTGCCTCTTCTTTCTTATAGCCACAGTGGCTCCTTCTTGGCCTTGAACAGCTGAACTATGCATGTTTCTCAGGGTCTTTACACTGTCTGTTCCTCCTACAGAGTAGAAGCTTGAGAATCTTATGGCATCACCTCATTTTCCTTGAGATCTTTGTTCAAATTTCTTTCTGTTTACTCGTATTGCTTGAAATTCAATTTAAAGAAAATAAAAAATAATAAACCTCTAACTCTACTCTCTTTTTTATTTTCTTTCCTTTTCTTACAAGTACTTGCCATGATCACACATCTTATACAATGTCTAAAGTAGGCTTGTGTAGATTACCTCATCATATAAATACAATTGGTGCTTTGCAATATCCACAGGTCATCTAGGCAATTCTTGCGACAAGGTTTATATTCAATTTATAATGTCTAACGTATAGAAGAATTTATCATTATAATAGAACATGTGACCTCAATGCAAAGCTCAATACTGGAAAAAAATTCTTTATCAGAGATGACAAAATGATGTCTTAAAGGGAACCAAAACATGTGACTCATAAAAATAATGTATTGACTGTATAAAACAAATGGTAGTATTTAGAACTTTACTAATGCGAGCCTGTTCCTTCCTTCGTTCTCTCTGTCTCTCTATATCTCTGTCTCTCTCTGTTTCACTCTCGGTCTCTGTCTCTGTGTCTGTCTCTCTCTGTCTCACTCTCTCTCAGTCTCCCTCTCTCTCTCTCTCCCTCCGTGTGTGTGTGTGTGTGTGTGTGTGTGTGTGTGTGTGTGCATGCACACACATGTGTGTATGTCTCCTTCACTTTGCAGGTCATATCAACAATATGGAATCAAATAATTACACACAAACGGCAGAATTTTCTCTTCTGGGATTTTCAGGAGATCCAGAACTGCAGCCTTTTGTGTTTGGAGTTTTCCTGTCGATGTACCTGGTGACTGTGATAGGGAATCTGCTAATCATACTGGTCACAGTGTCGGACTCCCACCTGCACGTGCCCATGTACTTCTTCCTTTCCAACTTGTCCTTTGTGGACATCAATTTCACTTCCACCACAGTACCAAAGATGCTGGTGAACATACAGACACAGAGCAAAGTAATAACATATGACAGCTGCATTGCCCAAGTGTATTTTTTTGTACTCTTTATAATGTTAGATGTCCTTCTACTTACTGTGATGGCTTATGACCGCTATGTTGCCATCTGCCACCCTCTGTATTACACAGTCATCATGAGACCCCATCTCTGTGTGTTGCTGGTTCTAGCATGCTGGAGCTTGAGTGTCTTAAATGCCCTGTTACACAGCTTAATGGTGTTGCGGCTGTCCTTTTGTACTGCCTTGGAAATCCCACATTTCTTCTGTGAACCTAATCAATTAGTTCTTCATGCCTGTTCTGATGCACTTCCCAATGAACTAGTGATGTATTTTACAACTGTGCTGCTTGGTGGCGGTCCCCTTGCTGGAATCCTTCATTCTTATTGCAAGATAATTTCCTCCATATATGCCATCTCATCAGCTCAGGGAAGGTATAAAGCATTTTGCACTTGTTCCTCTCACCTCTCAGTGGTCTCCTTATTCTACAGCACAAGCCTAGGTGTTTACCTTAGTTCTGCTCTTGCCCAAAACTCACACTCAACTGCAACAGCCTCAGTGATGTTCTGTGTGGTCACACCCATGCTGAACCCCTTCATCTACAGTTTGAGGAATAAAGACATCAAGACAGCTCTGAAAATGTTATTCACAAGGAGCTAGGAGCTGGATAATATGCCCAGGATGACCGTTTCAGCTTTTCTATATCATTTAGTTAACTTGAGGTTAAGATTTTTGCTCTCTCGAATACCTAAAAGATTTTCCACTTGATATTTTTCTAGTTTTCAAAAGTTTCCAAATTTAGTATCATAAATGTTTTGCAATTACCTCTTATGTTATGAATCAACTCATAGTTCTTTAAGAATAATTCTTTCTTAAAAGGTGTTTATCAAACAAGGTACTGTTTTTATTGTTGTTTTACTTTTAAATATTCATGTGGTTTTCTTTTACTTTTTCTTTCTTTAAATAAAAGTACAGAAACATACGAACAAACAGACACCAATTAGCATAAAAAATAGTACAGTAACAACTAATCTACAGACAAGGTGACATGGTCTCAACAGTGGTTATTGCTTTATCCATTGATATATTCGAAGTGTAAATATATGAACCCATATACAGACATGCAAATTTAGTCAGACAATTAATCTTCTCAACAACAGAAAAAATACAAAAACCAAACATCCAAAGACAAAAGACAAAACAGGCAAACAACAACAACAACAACAACAACAAAACCACCAATAGTTGCTGCTTTGCATATTGATATCTTCGTAGTGTGTGTTAAAGATAACACATACAGACATACAAGATTGGTCAAATATCCTGTCATCGACTATTGCTTAGCATTAAGTGATATAATACAATAGTAGAACCATGTTAGCCCTCCTGCTTATATGTATATTCATATATATATACATACGTTTTTGTCTCTTTCTTTTCTCCTTTCCTTCGTCCCATCTGTTCTTTGTTTTAGAACAGATTTCCTTCATGACTCTTAGTTTATATTCCCACGCTCGTGTTCTTACACCAGTGATACAATACGTCGCCTGCACATGTATCGCTGATTTATTTCACTTATGAGTATGGACTCCAGTTTTGACCACTTGGCTACAAAGTCCCCAAAACTGTCTTTCTTTATAGCTGAATAATATTCCATTATATAGAAATGCCACAATTTTTTAATCCAGTCTTCTGTGGATGGGCACTTGGGTTGCTTCCACATTTTAGCTATCACAAATTGTGCTGCTATAAACATGGGTGCACATATGTCAGAGTGATATGATGTTTTCAGATCTTCTGGGAAAATACCCAGAAGAGGAATAGCTGGTTTGAATGGAACCTCTAGACCTAGTTTGTGGAGAAATCTCCAAACGGCTCTCCACAGTGGTTGCACCAGTCTGGATTCCCACCAGCAGTATAATAGAGTCCCTATTTCTCCACAGCCTCGCCAGCATCTGTTATTGGATGACTTTTTCATACTGGCCAGTCTTACTGGGGTGAGATGAAATCTCGATGTTGTTTCTATTTACATTTCTCGAATGACTAAGGATGTGGAACATTTTCTCATATATTTATTTGCCATTTGTATTTCTTTGTCTGAGAAGTGTGTTTTCATCTCAGATGCCCATTTCTGGATTGGTCTTTGAATTTGGACAGGTACATGTTTTTTAATTCTTTGTATGTTCTAGATAGAAGACCTTTGTCTGAGGGACAGCCAGCTAGGATTTTTTCCCAATTTGTGGGTTTTCTTTTTACTTAGCTCGTGATTTCTTTAGATGTACAAAAACTTTTCAGTAGGATGAGGTCCCAATTATTGATTCTTTGAAGTGTTTCCCTTGCAGCTTCATTTTTGTTGATGAAGTCTCTACCTACTCCTATATCTTCAAGATTTTTACCAACTTTCTCTTCCAATAGGTTTAGTGTTTCTGTTTTAATGTTGAGGTCTATGATCAATTTGACCTGAGTTTGGTGCATGGTGATAGACTGGGGTCTATTTTCAGTTTTCGGCAAGAGGCAAGCCAGTTTTTCCAGCACCATTTATTAAATAGGCCTTCTTTTTTCCAGTGGGTTCGGTTGACCCCTTTGTCAAATATTAGGTAGCTGAGTGGGTTTTTTGTTGTGGTTGCATCTTCCAGTCTGTTCCATTGATCCTCAGGTCTGTTTTTTAGCCAGTACCAGGTTGATTTTATTACAGTTCCTTTGTAGTATAATTTCAGGTCAGGGATTGTGATTCCACCTGACTTGTCCTTATTGCCCAGGATTGCTTTTGCTATTCTGGGTCTCTTCTGGTTCCAGATGAATTTGAGGCATATTTTCTCTAGATC
>PVLD010032727.1:0-14348 GCA_004027595.1 Dinomys branickii
TGCTGAAAGAATGATCTAGAAAATTAGTATATAAAGTTCAATAATTTTCTTTGATGAATCATTTAGTATATAAGACTTACCTTGTCCATTCTTTTTATAATTACAAATCAGTGTCAAATTTAGAGGAAGCATATTTTAATACTTTATAATACTTTATAAATACTTGGTGTTTTAATCTTCAGAGTTTAAGTTGCACAGGTGAAGTTTAAATATTTTCTGTATATAATTATGACATTGACACACTAATATTACTTATTTTATGTACCAGAAGCCTTAAAAATCTTCCTGTGAAAATACTGATATGTTGTACAATTATTTCATGTTTGGTATGTAGAAAGGAATAGTAGTTGGTGTGTATTCATATTGGAAAACTTTAAATACTATTTGAAAGTTTCAGAAATCCTGGTGCAATTCATAAAATAGTCATGATGTTGTTGAGATGCTATTATTCTAATTTAGTGTATATTTACATGGAAATTCAAATGGTTAAGCTACACAGCACCTAATCTGGCAAGGTCTAGAGCTTGTAGGTATCCTCTCTGTTCCAAGAATTTAATTTTTCATTCATTGTAAAAGATTTTTTTCAAACAACCTGACATGTTGGTTTTCCCTGAAGTGCTACTGGAATATCTGCCTCTTTAAAAAATGTGATTTTTTGTTTCCTTCTGTTTAATAAAAGCAAGTTGTATATTTGGAGTGCTTTTCTTTTTTTTTTTCTTTTTTCAAAAAAGTATAGTTTATGGCAACCAGCATATTTGTATGCAGCACCTTAAGGATGCATTTCTAGCAGCCAGTAAACGAACAAGTAACAGCAGGGCCTGCCATTTATAAGGGCTTCCTGGGGTACCTGTAAACCCTGGCTTTATCCAAAGTCTATGGGTGAGTAACATAAAATTCTTCACACAATTCCTGGTATATGACAGGGGTATTTTTATTGCAAAATGTTGTTGCTGTTTTCCTTGACTCATACTCGGAATGAGACCCTTGTACATGGATACTTAGGTCATAAACTAATGGAGAAACAGAATTTTTGGAAATGTGCTTATATAATTGATTATCCCCTTAAATAAATATGGATTCCCACTTCAAACCATACTCAAATACATTTGAATTAAAGACTTAATTTTAAAAAGTAGTATTTTAAAGCTTAAAAGAATATATTCAATACTTTCAAAACTCAGCCTGTGAAAAATTGTTTAAAAACATAGTTATAAAAGATCTATATAATGAATCTAAATCCATTGAAATCTAAAACTTACATGTATACCTTTAAAGGCAAAAAGATAAGCCACAAGTAACAAGGTGTTTTCTATATATAAAGGGATTAATTTATAAAAGGGGATAGGAGATCCAAAAGGCCAACAAATACATGGAAAATATATTCTCCATTGATAATCAGGGAAATACCAGTTTAAAGTACATGACAGTATCACTTCAATTTAGCAGACACATAATTTTCAAAATAGCTCGTGTGATCAAGAAAGTGAAGCAGTGAGAACTCTTACTATTGGGTGATACGTGGGTACGGTCATCACTTTTACAGTGTCCAGAAAATTAAATGACCTTTGTCGTATTACCTCAGAAGTTGCTTATGCATAGGTGATGTCTTCAAAATTGTTATTTGCAGACTTGTGTATAACAACAGGAAAGGGAGCAACCAGCACTGTGTTGGCACTGTATGCGGGTGAGAGACTCCATCCAGCAGTCAGTTTGAACAACCTAGAGTCCTGAGTCAGCATAGAGACACACCTCAGAAATCACTAGGCAGAGCTGGGCAGTGGTGTTGCAGAAAAAGGAAGGGGAAAAGAGACACAAGAGTTAGAAATTCATCATACTCAAGTGATAAAACGGCAAAAACCAGACCAAAACATAAGGCCAAGAGTTGTTAATCCAGGACAGATTTCCCATGTTAGAAATCTTGAACTCAGCATTCTAAATACAGGCTTTTTAAAAACAGACATGAAGAATTTTTGTTTTTAATTTAAGGCAAAAGAACCCAGAATAACAGAAACAATACAGAAAATACCAAGAAGATAGTACGGAATTGGCACTGGGTGCTATATAACAATGTTATGTTTGTACTTGTTACACCAAAATCAATAAAGGAAATACTGAGTTACAGCGGAGACAGTAGGGAACCATCACTGGATGCTGTATTACATAGTGTTGTCTTTGCATTTGTGAACACAAAAACAATAAAGGAAATACCAAATTACAGAGAAAATAGTAGGGGGTTACCACTGGATATTGTATTACATAGTGTTATCTTAATCTTTTATTACTCAGTTATATAGATGATGGCTCATTCAGTTAATCAGTTTTCTCTACTTCACCTCCGTTGTTCTACCACCCTGTCAGTGGTCTTCCCACCGCTAATAACTGCACTTTTGGTTTATTTTCTCCCTCATGCTCTTACTTTGGGCAGAGACTTGGCTGCTTCTGAATGTGCTGTATAATACGTGGGTGTACACAGCTTGCTATGGCAGGAGGTGGAGAAGCAGCCTTTGGCAAGCCCTCTCAGCTGTCAGGTGTCTGGTCAGGTAGGCGGGGTCACACAGCAAACCACCAGGCTCTGTCAGCACATCCACATTTATAGGCTCAGGCGAGTCTTCAGGGCTGTCCCGAGGGCCGGGCAGAGCGCCTGGCACACCCCGGGGTCTGGGGAGCTCTGGGGGTGGCAGGTAGAGCACACGCCTGGGGGGCACTCCTCAGCCGATCCAAGTCTGCGGGACCACCCCTGTGGACTCCGGACTCTGTGCCAACGCCGCTCTGCGGGAGGCCCAGTCCTCGGGGCTCTCATGCAACCCGAATGGAGGCCCCTCCCCCTCAGGCCTCCGAGCTCCCAGCCGAAGTCCCTGGTATCCCCTCCTAGGCCATTAGTGTCTTTGGAGACTAACCCCTCCCAGCTACAGAGGCGGATCTACCCCCTACTTCCATGTCTTCGCCTCTTCCCACCACTCAATCTCGCTGGTCATTGGGTGCACTTACACTGCTGGGTACAAGTGGCGTGAGGTCTCCTCCACCTGTGCTCGCTGTGGTCCATGGTGTGTACTAAGTTTAGTTATTAGTTCTCGGAAAGAATTGGAGGATTTTCTCCGGTCTGCTGTGTAGAGTATGTTTTTGTCTCTCAGGCTCCAGGACTGCTGCTTTTCATGTAGTTTGACGCTATGGGTTCATACATTTTTCATATATACAAGCAGTGTGGAGTCTCTCTTGGTGCTCATTAGTAGTTTAGGGTGAGTCCTGAAGCCCATTGACTCAGCCTGTTGTTGTCAGGATCACAGGGTGCCTGCTTGGGTCACCAGGGCTCACGGTGCTCAGAGAGGGAGTTCAGGGTGGGAGCTGAATCCTGGTAACTCAGCTCATGCTTCCTGCTTGGTGTTGGAGTGAGAAGAGCGTGGGGCTGTGTAGCCCGCCTCCATCTGCAGCTCACTGTTGTGGTCCAGCTCCCTTTTGTTTTTTGACTGGATCCCTGGGAATTATTGTGGTCCTGGGGTCGCTTCCACTGCTTTCTGCTATACTTTACTGGTATTTGCCCACACAGTGGAGAAGTCTGAGGCCATATCCTCGGGGCAGGCGTAGAGCTGGGTGTGGTGGGCTGCTCATTGGTTACCTTGACTCTGGCCTGCCTCAGGGCACTGATTAGAAAGATTTTTGCAGAGTGGGGATTCTGCTTCAATGGCGTTTGTAATCTCCCATCCTCACACTGGATTCAACCACTCTGACCTCCACTGCTTCCTTTTCGGGCTGCGCTTTCTCCTCTCCGATTTTGAACCAGCTCTCAGGACTTTGCTTTTTCCCGGCCCATTGGGGATGTTTCCTCGAGCAGGGGTCTCTGAGGCTGAAGCTGTGAGTGCCGGAAAGAGGGAGCAGGTTGAGGGTGTGTATGGAGTGGTGGCTCCTTCCTTTCCTGCCTCCTCTTCCTCTAACTGGCAATGGCGGCCCTCCGAGCTTTTTCTTCAGGGGAGGTCTTGTTTGCTCTTTCTGAGAGTTTCAATTCCCATTTCAGATCTTTCTTGGGTCCAAGGTACCAGGGCACCCATTTCTCTCCTTGCTTTCTCATGTTGCTGTATTTCAGTGTCTGATTGCCGATCCTCCTGGAGGATCTTTCTCTGCTGCTTACCCAGTCGCCATCTTACTGGAAGTTTCTACCAGACGTGAAGAATTTTAAACTACTCAATACTGTGTATAGTGGCAAAAATTATGTTAAATAATATGGAAAATCTCCATTTCTTAGGCTCTTACTAGTTCTGACTCTTTATTAGGAATTGAACACAAGACCAAAGCTATGACATTCCAAATAATTTATTGACACTCTAAGGTAATTTAGCTATATCTGTAAAATCATTTGTATACATTAGAGCTGGCAGATACTATCCAGAAGGAAGGGTGAGGGAGAGAGGAGATTCAGAAATAAAGGGATATTTCAGCCAAAAAGATTAAATAAACTTTATTCTAAATTATATAAATTACCAGTTTAAATATACTTCTATAGCAAACAATTCTCCTAGATATTTAAGTAGTATCCTATTTCCTGTGTTTAATAAAAACAAGCAACCTTCTTAGTGAATCCAGTTCTGTGGGTTGACCTGTTAATCCCAGTACTCTATTTATACAATAATTTTTCAAGTTTATTTCCTATTTTTATCTTGTCCTTCAACTGCAGTTTAGTTCAGGGTTGCCTATTTTTAGTGTCCTCAAGTACCACACTGTGGAAATCCTTTGACACATTACTATATAACCACAGCAGTCCTGCGCTGCGCCTTGCCAGGCTGCAGGCTTAGGTGTAGTCCAATTTAAAAGGTGAGTCCCAGGTTCCCTCTTCATACATACATGTTCATGCAAGTAGCAAAAGAGCAATTAAGTATTTGGAAGCCCTGTATTAAAGAACACCAAAACCTTCTCTAAAAGTAAGATAATACAATGCAAGTGCCAAAGATAAGGGAAATAATTTCTTGTTTCCCTGCAACCTTTGACTCACTATCCAGTTTTGATTTTGAGAATCCAAAAAAAAATTTTTAAAGAAATCAGAGCAATTAGTTTGACATGATTTTTTTTTTTTTTGACAGCTTTCTCTCGAATCCTTGGCTGGATGAGCTGTCTGAAGAAAAAACCCACATTCATTTAAGTATGAATTTAAAATGTGTGCATACATTTTTAATACTTGTGTTGGGGCCTGTCTTTCTTGCTGCTAGGAAAAAATACCTGACACCCACAAGTGACAGGAGGGAAGGTTTATTTTAGCTCTTAGTTTGTAGAGGTTTCAGTCCATAACTGCCACCAAGGCAGGGTCGCACGTAGAGCAGAAACAGTCTTCGGCAGAAACAGGTAGGATGTGGGCCTGGTAGCAAGGGCAGATGAGGAATATATACCCTCCAGGTCACGTCCATTGGTCCGTCTCCTTCCAGGCTTGAACTCCCAACATGATGCCCGGCCATAAACCTGTCAGTGAACTAATCCATTTCTCACACACACACACACCCATGGTCCATTTGCCTTCCATGTGCTCCACCAGTGAGCACATGAGGTTTTGGGGGAACATCTAGAGATAAGGCGTACTAGTGCCAAAATGTCAAATGTTAAAGAATTGTGTTTAAGAGTACAGGTGTGCTTTAGAGATACTACATGTTCAATTCTGGACTGTAATAGTCATGCAAATACTACAGTGAAGCAGATCATGTGTATGGTTTCCATACTCATATGGAAGCTTTGTTTATACTGTATATACTCTACTAAGGATATTGTTCGGGGGTTATTTTGCAAGGTGAAACAATATAGTACAGGACACATTTTATAAGATTATTTATAGTAGTTACCCAAAGAATTGTATATGAGAGTGCAGGAAATCTGTCCACACACTAGAGACCAAAGAATCCAGCCAAGGGCCTGGATCCCATGACAATGTCCTGCATGAGTCCAGCTGAAGACGTAGAGCCCATAACAGTGCCTCTCATGAATCCAACTGGAGGCCCAAAGCCCTTGACAACATCTCATTCAGGCCTATTGCACGGGTCTGCGCTAGGAAGGCCCAAAGGTCAGTAGTGGAATCTGGAATCTGTGCCCGCAGGATGAAGGATCTGTGCTAATAGGCTAAGGGATCTACATTGGAGCAAGGAAGTAAGGCACAAAGTAAGAACCAACACTCGCACTAAAACACCCCAGACATCCTCAGCAACAGTGAGGTCCCAAGCTCCTCTCATGATCAGGACAGCCAAGTTCCCATCAGGAAAGCCAATGCGACAAGCTTGTCCAGAGGACCGGCAGCGCACCATGTTCCCCTCTGGAGCCAGGAAGTGATGCTCAAAGTGAGGGCCAGCGCTCTCCCAAAGTGAACCTAAGCCATTCTCAGTGCCAACAAGGTCCCAAGCTCCTCGGAGGATAAAAACAGCCAAGTCCACCAGGAAAGCCAGCAGGATGAGCTCCTCCAACAGAACCAACAGCTCCTCACAGCTTGTACCAGCTCCCAACAGCCTCTCCTCCTCTTCTCTAGTTCTGCCTCTTATGCTGCTGGCAACATTTCTCAGGTGGGCGTCCCACACCCAGCACCATGCTTAGTTCAGCTGGGTATTCTAAGCTGACCACCAGTTGTTGGTCACCACAGATATAATTATTTCCTTAAAACAGCAAACATACTGTAATTAAAATGCTTTATTGCTAAACACGAAAGGTCATCTGAACTGTTGGGAAAATGGCACCAAGAGATCTAACTTTGTAGAAAATTTCAATTTGTTAAAAAATACAAAATCTGTGGAGTGCAATAAAGTGTAATAAAATGAGTTTTGTCTGTTTTTGGTTAATATTTTCATAGTTTATTCAAATGAGCTCAATTCTAAATGGCTGAGAGGATTCAGAAGAAAATACAGTATGTAAGTCCGGCGTGGCATGGTGCGTTGAGACAACAGTGGCCGGGTTGATGGAGATGTCGGCTTCCTTCCGCCACCTTTCAGTCTGTCAGGGCCATCTGTTGTATTATGGGGAGGAAAACTGAGCCTATTTTCAACAAACACCAGCAGTTGGTCTTTTCACTTCTTCCCAGAAGTACTTGTTCTCCAAGGGTCCTGGGAGCAACCCAGAGATTTTTACTTTGAGGAATGTAGCAAAACGAAACTAGGAATGTTGTCTCAAAACTTTTAACTGGTCATAAAAAAATGAGAAGAAAAATAGAGAAGTAAACTTTTCCAACAACACCTGCTCAAAATGATGTTCCTGGTATGAAATTCCACCTTCTCTCGTCAGACTTTGAAAGTAGCATTGTGCAGTGTGTCTTTCCTTAGTCAGCCTGGAGTAGAAGGAAATTATACACATTTAGAGAGATACTAGATCTGTGTTATATTGTCATACTGTATCTTCCTTAGCACTTAACACAATTGTAGTTTAAAAGTTTTATTTGATTATTTTTTAGTGACTATTTCCCCACTAATTTTATTCTTCATAGGGGTAGGGACCACATGTCTCTTATTTTTCTGTGATGTGCCACACTAACAGCTTTCCTGCTTACTGTAACTTTCTCTAAATGTTTTGTTGATGCCAGTCATTTAATGTAAACAAAAAAGAAACCAAGCAACAAATTGCCAAGATCACATACTGAGTAAACAGAAAACCAGAACACACACCAGATACCTTGACTCTAGATGCTTCATTCTGCTTTATTGCCTCACTTAGCATTCAGTCACTTTTTTAAAACAATGCATGAATAATACCCTAAATTACTGTGTGTAGCTTGACTATGAGGTGTAGAGCATTTGAATTTTCTTTTACACTCTCATTAGACACACTGACCCCACCACCCTACAAATTCTGTAAGAAACCAAGCAAAGAAAAACACAGCAAAACAGAACCCAGCAGGAGCCAGTAGTGCTTACTGTGTGATAATATGACAATTGCACAACTTCAATCTTAATTCTAGTAGAGGTCTCTCAGATTGGAAATAGACATCAAAGAAATTTAGGTTTAAATTTAACTTGCTTAAATTTGTCATGATTCCTACTTAAACCTATTTTGTTATAGATACACACAAATTCCTTAGCATAGAACTTGTTCATAGTATTTTTTGACAGTGGCTTCCAAACTCAGAAATTCCCGGAGAATTCAGGACTCAAATACATTCATTAATTATTCACTGTGTAAGGTACTAGGCTTGTAACCAACCCCCACCACTCTGTCAGGCCTTTAGTATTCTTAAAGCGGCAAGTACTTCTAGCTATAGTCACTGATTCGTGTTCATTTTGTATTTAAGACTGAATTATCATTGTTTCCATTTTAATAGATTTTCACAATAGAACAGGCAACTTTCACTGTTCCATTAAAAACAAATTATTACAAGAGTCACAGGGATAATTGATGGCATCCCTTAGTTATATTACCCTATATTTATGTCTACTTATATGTTTTCCTGCTTCAGAATTTGATTTTTTTTTTTTTTTTTTTTTTTTTTTGCGGTACTGGGGATCGAACTCTGGACCCTGCGCTTGCTAGGCAAGCGCTTATTCCACTGAGCTATATCCCCAGCCCCAGAATTTGATTTTATAGCAAAAACTGAGTAACAGCTGAGAGATTTTGCTGCTTTTTCTAGAATCAGTTTTTCATCTTATTAATACTGTGAAATGAAGTGAGTTTAGAAAAAACGTTTTCAAAGTGGGGAGAAACTCCTTTCTCAAAATCCAGGTTCCACCGTAGTGATACTGCTTCTCTCTGAAGAAGTAGGGCTCTGGTGACTCATGTAAATGATCTCACTGGAGAGGTACTGAGGGGACTGGGACCTGTCACTGCCAAGTAAGTCACACTTAAATTCCCTCAAGCCTTGAGAAATAACGTGAGGGAAAGAACAAAAATAGCAGTCATTCCTTTAGAGCAAGCCAGCTCCTAGGCCTCCTGAGAGCTCCCACCATGAGTTCATCTGTCCATAGGCAAAGAAAAATGAGAAGAATCTTCTTTATTTGGCACATGGCCATTTTCAATATACCAGTGCACTCATCTAGCAATACAACTTTTGCCGAGACTTCTGGTAAGGGAAGATGCACCGTGCACCCTGCTTCCTGCACGGCAATAGACACATATTGAAGATGCTTTTTCCTTCTGCAACAGAGAAAATTGCAGGAGCACTGAGCCACCCTAAGCGAACCAGAGTGAAACTAGCACCAGCTGTATCGGATTGAAACCGTGGTGAGAATTGGGACTGACAGAGTTGCGGGCTCCGAGGTTAATGAGTCCAGAGTCCTGCCTCCAGGCAGAACTGTCCCGAACCATTCCAGGCAGATGACAGCTCAGGCTCTTGGAAAAAAACAATATTTCTAACATGATTCAGTAACATATTCCATTGTCTAAATTTCCTTAACCTCATAAAGTTCTGAAGCAGTATAAGTGCACATTCTCCTTTTAATCTCCATGTTGACAGATAAAATAATAAATGGAAAGAAATGTCAGGGATGCTAAGCGCCTTAGCGATGGGTCACAGAACTGGTTATCCTCATCTTTCCTGTGGCCTCAGAGGAGAGAATAATTAGCAAGCCTCTTGAGGATGTGATTCTACTTAGAGTATTTTGAATGTAACAATTTGTTTTTATACGTAAGATTTATCACCAATCATTACATGAAGTTTTGCCTTACATTTCATAGCAAGGATGACAGGCTTAACAAAAAGTA
The DNA here is from genome assembly GCA_004027595.1 of Dinomys branickii. Taxonomy (NCBI): domain Eukaryota; kingdom Metazoa; phylum Chordata; class Mammalia; order Rodentia; family Dinomyidae; genus Dinomys; species Dinomys branickii. Next base: position 9,643 of record PVLD010032727.1, read on the forward strand.
TTTTAAGCTGAAGTATGCATTCAAAGAATGTGAATTCTTACATAAGAAAAGCAAAGACTGATGTGCAAATAGACCCATGTATCTTTATTTACTGTCTTTTAAAAGTACATATTTCACTTCACACTGTCTTACACATGATGCTTCTAATAATAGATGAGCGCCTGACTCTTACTTCTGGGAACCAGTAACAATGAATGTGTTGGCAGTCTCACTTAGAGCACAGCAGGAGGCATGGAGGCCAGAGTTCCGGCTCCTTGTCCACTGCTTACCATTGATATATTTTTCAGGATACTGCTTGATCTTTGAGCTTCATTGCTGTCACTTGTAAGGTGGAACTAATTATCATTTGTCTTGAGGAGGAGAGGGACAAGCTGGTAAAATCACCTAGCTGAGTCTAGAATGCGTGTGAGTTGACCTCTCTATTTCTCTCAAATTCTGAGGAGTGATTGAGGGACAAACCTGCCTCCTCCGAGGCTGTCAGCTGGGATTCTTCTCCATTTTGCATCTCTTTTGCTGCTCACCTGCAAGCCATGGGGAAATTCTCCTCAGGGAGCCAAAGGGTAAGAGTGCGGAGCCTTCCAGTGCCAACTTAGAGCTGGTGTCGGACTTTAGGTTCAGTTTTTAGAAATCTGTACATGAGACATTTTTGCTAAGAAGAACTAGGTGGAATTTGGCTTCTAAGACACTATATTCACTTTTAGAAAACTATTGTAGAAGTGCTTTATGCAAAGGATAAAGAAACCTGACTGGATTTTAGTTCACAGAAGTAAGCAGTGACTAACACTGTGACGTAGGAGTGCTATTGTCTTAGCACTATTTGGAATAGATTGAGATAATTTCGTATATCAAAGAAATATGTTCTTATACATAAAACAGATATAAACAAAGAGATAACTTTTATCCCTCCTAACTTTATCATCCAGAGAGCCACTAATAATATTTGGGCATACTTTCTCTCTCTTTCTGTGCATTTTCTGATAGAGGTGGGAAAACTTTCGAAGTTAAATTCTGCCATTTCTGGTACCAGTCCGATCTTGGCAAGTTATTTAGTGTCTCTAAGCATCTGCCACTGCACCTGAAAACTCATCCCCACTTCATAGAACTACTGTGAACATTCGTGAAACAATGAACAAAACAGTACTGTACGGTCCGTGGGAAACTTTCACTAAAGTTAATTGCTGTTATTGCCTTTATTTTCTATTTTAAATGAAAAAATTAATAATTCAAGGGAAGGAAATGAAGGTCATCAGTAAGCTGTTGTGATGGGAGCATTTGGAGTCTGTGCAGTATACAAAGTCAAATGATTTTCACAAACCACAAAATAGACAAATAACTGACTGTGGATGATGTAGCCCTGGATGCTATGATGTCATAACTGAACACAACAGACTATGAGACACTGATCTATCCTACTGTTAGTATTTCGTTTTACACATGAGTTGGCCAAGTCAGAGGCAAACCGACATGCACAGTCTCAGCTCAGTGACAAAACTGGGATTGGGATACAATCTGCCTAATTCTGAAGTCCAACTTGTTGAAATAGATACAGAATAGTTTACTGTTTCCTCGGGTGTATTAGTAAATATTGCAGTTAAAAATCAAACATGCTGAAAGCACTATTTATAATTAATAGGGAGAAATGTTTACATGTATGATCCATCTTACATGTCTGTATTTGCTGATCTGAGTATCTAAGTTGGGGATATCCGTATGTAATACAACAACCATTATTAGTTTTCTATCACCTGTCTGAGATTCTGTATCGCTTGTATTGTTTCTGTGTTAATTTCTAAATGTATGTGTGTTTGTTAAGATGTTTCATTCTTCTATCTTTAAAATAAAAAAATACAACTAAAAAGCTAGTGAGGAGAAAAGAGACATAGGTAATACCAGGAAAGGAACAGGCAGTGGCCTACCCTGGAAGCTTGTAACGCTTCCCAGTGGCCTTATGCCCCTCCAGTGAGGTCACAGGACCTCTCCTTGGGTCGATTGCTTCTGAGCTTCATGGGTAGCTAGAAGCATATGGACAGCGAGCTGTATTCTTAGAAAAGTAGATTTATGTTACTCTTGGAAACAGGCTGTGTTGTAAGAAAGACTCTGGCATAAAACAAGGCTGAGTAGACAGTTGTCTCTCAGATGGCATGGGTTTGGAAACAAGAGCACAAGCCAAGCCCATAAACTTCCCTTTCCATTGGACTGAATTCCAGGGTGTATTTTTTAATGTGTCTATGTAGCATTCATGTTTCTCCTTATTTATTCCTGCATAATATTTCACTGAGTGGATGTAACACTGACTATTGAATAGAAACAAGATTACTCAGTCATTTCAAACTCCTTGAGCTCATCTCCTTTGTGAGGGGGGAAAAAAAGAAGGAAGGCATCCAGACCCACAAGAGCGGACAAATAATAAAGAAAACTACTGTCAACTTTTGGGGAAAACTGCTATGTTCAGATACTGCTGAGGAAAGTGTAAATTGGTACATTACTTTTAGAAAACAATTTGGCAATGTGTACAAAGTACTATAAATGTTCACACTGCTTGGCATGGTTCTCCCATTCCTGGGAATTTATACTAAGGCATTACTTAAAAATATATAAATGTAGGGAAAATTCAAATGTAATGTTAATCATAAATGAAATCTAAGGAGCAAACTTGGTTCAAGAGAAGAGATAAATAAATTTCCTTGAAATATTTTTCTCTCTCAAATAATTATAAACTGTCTAAAAACAGAAAAAGTAAAAGTTAAAAATCAGAGCGCCAAATGATCTGTATTCTTTGATTATATCATCTAATATGAATAAACTGGCAGGCAGTATTGAATGGAAGCAATGGTGCTAATACAGACCATGTAGTTTTCTCTTAAGTTTCTTCCTATGTTGCTTAGGAAGGCAGATTAATTTGTAAGACTGACACATGGATGAAGAGGTTTCTTTGGTACTTCCGGGAAGATGGCGACCAGGCAAGCGGCAGAGGGAATCTCTCCCAGAGACCGATCCTTTGCGCGCGGGTGCCCGGTCCGTGGATGCAAAATTCCAACTGATCGGGCTGCTCTCCGCGGCCTGAGCATTAAAGTGCCAGCTGGACAAGCCGCCGGCAAGAAGTGGGCAGATCCTGAGAGCTGGGTGCCCGAGGGATCGGTGCTGCGCTTGGGCCGCAGCTCGGCTCAAATCGCGTACAGCCGAGAGAGTGATTGCGGCGGGACGGACGCCTCCAGCTCCTGAACCCGATTGGCTCAGAGGCGGCTGTAACCAGGATTTGTTGGAGGCAGCGGAGCAGAGGAAACTCAGAGAACGTGCTACTGGGACAGATTGCACAAATCTGGGCAGTGGTCTGGGATCCCGCTCAGAGCCCCACCCCCAGAGCTGGCGCCGTGCAAACTGGAGCAGCTGCAATCGGCGGGATTTCTGAGCCAGGAAAAAGCTCGATCCAGGGAGATACATCTGAACGGCATTCCTGTCTGCACGATCCCAGGGTGAGTTGAGTGGGCGCTCTAACCAGTTTTTCCTGAGTCGGGAAGAAGCTCTGCCCAGCGAGTGACACCCAAGTAGCTTTAATGACTGCACAATCTCCCGGGTAGGAAGAGCTAGCTAGGCACCCCGACGGGATTTGTGAGGGGGGAAGGAGCTCCACCCAGGGAAGAACACCTGAGTGGCCTGTCTGCAAGGTCCCTGGGTGGGCGAGCTGTTTATACGCCCCAGCCAGGTCTCGGGGTAGGGAGTAGAAGCGGAAATCTCAGCAGACAAGTGAAGGGACATTCTCCCAAAGAGAAGGAATCATTGGAGCAGCCTCTGCAGCAGACCTTTGCCTGCTGAACTGCCTGGGGAATTTATAGCTCCACATTTGGAATCTGATACCCAAAAATGGGAAAACAGAGGAACAAAACGCAGTCTTAAAACTCAACCCCACCCAGAACAAGTTTTGAATGCGAAGATACAGGGGAACCAGGAAGCCACATACCTGCAAGTTATGAAACGATTTCATCCGAAACGAAACAACTCCAACAGGCCATAAAAGAGCTTAAAGCAGAAATAAGCCACCTACATGCAATGATTTCTCAGACAAAAAACGAGCTGAAAACAATGATGGAAGAAATGTTCCATACACACAGAGAAGAAATAGACAAAAGACTAGAAGAAAATAGGAAACAAATGGAAATGTTACAAGAGCAATTTAGGAATGAATTACCAAGAATGAAACAGGTCCAAAGAAAATGCCAGGATTTGAAAACTAATGCTGAAAGCATGCAAAACCGTTTAAATGAAACTGAAGATAGAATTTCAGAACTTGAAGACAGCATGGCAGCTTATGAGCGTGAAAGGAAGAATCTCATGATATCATCAAAGACACAAGAAAAGTCAATCCAACAGCTCCAAGATGAGGCAAAACGTAACAATATTCGAATTATAGGAGTGTGTGAAACAGCAGGAGATCTCACAAACGATATAAAAAGAATATTTGCTGAAATAATAGCAGAAAATTTCCCAAACAAGGTAAAAGATACTGAAATTCAGTTAATCGAGGCATATAGAACCCCAATGATCCATAACCCAAAGAAAAACACACACAGGCATATAATAGTCAAGATCCCAGATATCCAGCAAAAGAACACAATATTAAAAGCTGCTAGAGAAATGAAACAGATCACCTATAAAGGAAAGCCCATCAGAATCACAGCAGACTTCTCAACAGAAACCATGAAATCAAG
>PVLD010032728.1:0-14348 GCA_004027595.1 Dinomys branickii
ATTTGCATGTCTGTATATGGGTCCATACATCTACAATTCGAAGATATCAATGGATAAAGCAACAACTACTGTTGAGACCATATCACCTTGTCTATAGATTAGTTGTGATTGTACTATTTTCTATGATAATGGGTGTCTGTTTGTCAATATGTTTTTTGTACTTTTATGTTTCTAAAATAAAAAAAATAAAAAATAAAAATAAAAAAAAAAAAAAAGTTACTATTTTGGTTATTGAAATTATTTATGTTGCCAAGTAGATACCAGAGAAGACAAACTTACAGAATGACTATCTTTACGGGAATATTATTTTGAAGTTTCATTTACACATAATTTCATTTACACATATTTGGAGTTCTTATTTTCAAAAGAGATATTTTTTCACAAGAAAATGTCATAAATTCTCTTCTCTGCACTTCAGAATGATTTAGTGATATCCATTAGTCAAGAATTTTGAGGGAAAAGGAAAATATACAATATAAAATAAATATATAAAATTATTATGCACAAATAGTGTGACATTCTTATTCGATTAAATTAGGATTATATAACTTGAGATCTTAAACAAAATTCTGTTTTATATCTTCCATATATCACATACAAATGTGAGGTCCCAAGTTCCATTCCCAGTACCAAAAAAAAAAAAAAGAATTTATATCATATACAAATGCCAAAAATACATACTTTTTAAATTTCAGATTTTTGATCTATGGAATTATCAATTATCAATCCTATCAGGTTTAGAGTGCTTCATTTTCCTGGTAAATGTATAAATGCTTTTACCCTTAACTTTCTGTTTAACAATTTTTTTATCATGGTACTTAACTTCTTATAAGTCCCATATTTAGGAACTTGGCCTGTAAATTTAGAAAGAACTTCTGTTTTCTTTTTTTTGTCCTTAAAGATAATCCAGAGCCAGTGATATAGCTCAGAGGTACAGCACCTGCCTGGCAAGTGCAAGGTCCTGAGTTTGATTCCCAGTACAAAAAAAAATAATCCAGTCCTACTATTAATAGGATTTATATTATTAACACATTGGTTATCAGAATCTATCAATTTAATTGAAAATCTGCAGAATTATTTAAGTTGCCAAAATATGGAATATAAAACCTTCATACTGATTCATTTTACAGTCAGAATAAAATGTTTGGAACATTCAGAGAATTAATTTTCAAAAAATGAAGCCCTTTGGTCATGAACCAGTAGTATACATTTTTCAGGATCTTGTTCTGCTGTAATATGGTGCTTTGCACAAGTGATTTCTGGAAAATGGCTCCTTTTAATGATTTATAATCATTGTTTCATGTTACTTACAAAAGAATCTTATTTCAGATTGAAACTGGAACTCCTTGTTGCTCATATTAGCTATTTCTCTCTTAGAGGCACTAAAGCTATGATAAATGCAATGTGAGCTGCTTTAGTACTGTTTGAAATTCTTGTTCTTTGGGGCTGGGGATATAGCTCAGTGGCATAAGCATCTGCCTGGCAAACACAAGGTCCTGAGTTTGATCCCCAGTACCATCAAAAAAAAAAAATTATGAAATTCTTGTCCAAGTATTATGATTCATTGACTTATTGATGCATGTAAACTGGGTGCACTTTTTTGCCACTGTATGTTAAATAGTGACCAATGTTTTTACAAAAGAACTGAAAAAAAAATCTTTTAAGAATTTTGGAATGTCACTTTGATTGTAATGTTTGATTTTGTGGTTTTTTCTCAGAGGGCCTTGGTTAGTCTGTTGCTAAGGGAAATTAGGTTTAATACATGAAGATTTGTTACAAGATGGTAGCACTGTCAACTGGGCCAGTGAATGGATCTGTTTGTTGAAATCCACACTTGACATAGAACCTTATAGGCTATGAGGGAAGAGTGAGTTCACCGAAAACCAAACAAAAATGGCTGTTTACAGCAGAGCTGTCTAAGCCACTCAGAGAATAATGTCCCATTTACTTTATTCTACTTCTCTAGAAGGTAAACTCTTAAGGAAATGAAAGGGTTTTTTTTTTAACCAAAAGATTGGATAAAGTTTGAAGTTTTAAACTATCTAATTTTAAAATTATGCTTTCTTGGCATTTTGAGACAGTGTATTAGATGTGCTGGAACCTTTTTCTTGTGGCCAGGTGGCTTCTTCATGGACTGTTGTGTGCTGTGCTGCAGTCAGTACCTTGGAAATCTACTTTTTATGATTTTTCATTTTCTCTCTTTGTTGTCCTTGTTTCTGGCAAGTGTTTTATTTCTTTCATCTGCTTCTTTCTCATTGTATGGACTAAAAAGTAGATAGTCTCAGCATCAGTTACTTAGAAATTCTGGAAAATAAACTGGGAGCCTAAATGAGATGGGGACAGTGGCAATACTGCCTGGTTGTACAAACACTTCTGCTGGGTACTGTAGTATTTTCACACTTCGCCACATTTAACCACCTTAATGCTGCTGGTGCTATCATCATCTCTTTCATAGTGGATAAATTGAGGCATGAACAGTTTATTCTATGATTTCAAATGCATATCATGTATTGGGCACTAATATCCCTGTCTTCATGGGGAAAGAAAACACAGAAAGGCAAGTATATACTTAATTTTTGTCTTGTTCTAATGCTGAGTGGTAAGTTTAAAGGCAACAAATGAACAAGACAAGGTGGGTAGGAAGTGCTAGCAGTCAGAGTGGGGCTGGTGAGGGACGACCTGAAGAAGTGAAAGCATCACCAGTAGAGATACCAGTGAGGAGAAGGATCATGAGGTTCTAAGGACCTGATGTTTAGAAAATCTCAGGTACATGGAGTGTTTTACTTTGGGAGGCACTGTAAATGTTTCCTTATTTTATGTTGCTCATGTTGTCCGGGTAAGCATGAAGATTGCTACCTAAATGTTCAGATTAACACCCTTTGGCTGTTTATTGATAGCAATGGAAGGAAATGGTCCAGAAGCGTGGAAAAGTGATCTTGGAATTTGAAGTCAGGGATAATGCATCAGAAAATACCTAGGGTTTGTTGTGTGCTCATAATGAAATCTTATTCACCTTGCTTGTTTTTACCAAACCAATACATGCTACTGGTATATGAATTGTAAGTAAAAAAAAAAACAAACAAGTCTACACTATGTAACAAATAGGTAACAGGACCACTGGAGCAAGTTTTTATTTTAACCAGACCTGTGTGCAGCACAGGGAAGCCAGTACATCTGAGAATGCCCTGCTACACTAACTGGAAATGACTGTAGGATACAATAGCTTAAAGCAGCTGTGGGCCTACTCTTGGTCCAAGTGCAGGCCTTCAACTGGTTCAAATTTGAGCCGCCTAAATGGTTCAATGCAGATCTGTGACTGGTCCAGGCAAGTGTATCTGTCATAGCAGTGATTTGGTGAGGGGCAGGGCATTGCAAACTCTTTGATTGACAGCTGCTGCATTCTACAGAAAAATGGTAGGGCTGATTTCAGGGAATCTTGAGGAACACTAGCTGTGTACATCACAGCTAATTGGGACTCAAAGAGCGTTGGGAATGTTCACAATGAAGGAAGATCACTCACTCACTAATCCTGACCACTACAGCATGGCCCCCTTCTTCAAATAGACAGCAATAGCATCTGAAGCAGCAGGAGTTGGGCAGGGCCATCAAGTCTGAATGTCAAGCTGCATTTATGTCAGAGAGGTCCAGAGGAGAGTGCCAACTAAACAAGCGGGGAGGACACCAAGGTGAATGGTCCCCATCACCTGGGGAGGAAAGAGAGGGGAAGCTCACTCTCTCCCCAGAGGGGAAGGAGCTTCACAGCCACCAGCCAGACAATGTCCCCTCCAGCCAGCAGGGGAACAAAACAGGAAAGTCTGGAGCCCCTCCTCTGCGTCTCCAGGAAGATAAACAGGTGGAGACTGTGTATGAGAGATAGATTTACTAAGTACCAACAGGAAAGGATAGGGTGATTGAGAATTCCTAGCAGAAAAGGATAAACTCCCCTGGAGGTAACCTAGACAGGAAAGTCACCATACTGTACTGGGAATAGTCAGTGGCCATGGACCAGACAGGAAATCTCAAAAACATCTAGTGGCAGTGGGCCAGACAGGGAGACTAGACTATAGCACTCCATAGTGCTCTGTTCCATACCAAGCTATTTTTCAGGGTGGAGTATATACAGAGAAAGCTACACTGAAGTGACATAATTACCTTTCTTTGTTCCATGGTATTCTCAGCATTCCAATAAAGGGATAACTTATCCTATGGACAGGAAGTCAGTTTCTATACATAAAATTACTATTCCCAGTCTGCAGTGTTCCTCTGATAATTCTATCCAGATATTCTGGTCCCTGTTTGCTTAAAATGTCCCACTGACTTGGCAAGTGTCTTTGAAGCACAGAAGAGGCACTTAAGTACATAATACCAAATGCTGTAGGTCTTCTCAAGGATGATACAACCACTTAGTCATGTTTGATAATTCCTTTCAAAAACTGTTGAATTCTCTTGTAATATGTTACTGTTGTTTAAACATTTTGCTTTGGGGATGGAAAGCACTAAAACTGACTCACATGCAGCTTCATGGGGTATAGTGCCCAACTGTACTATTCCTGCAGCCCCTATTTTCCCATTAATGCTAACATAGTTAAACTTTAGAGGATCTTCATACAAAGAGTTCTGGAAGAGGTAAAATTTCTCTGAAACTGTGGCCTCATGCAAGAGACTTCAAATGGGAAGCCATCTCTTTCTGCAAATGGAACATCCTATAGGGTGTAAATTTGACCCCATTCTGTCTTAATGGTGCCCACTAGTCAGTAGTCAGCTTGTGAAGTAAATCAGGGTAAGTCTCCAGTTTGGGAATTTGAAGAACATCCTTCTTAGCCCGGGGGTCCCAAATAGGGAATCAATAACATCTCAAGAAGGCAGGATGGGCCACGTGTAGCCAGAGCAACGCCAAGGCAGAAAGAAAGCATTATTTCTGGTAGGCTTGTCCAGCGCTCTTTAAAAATGTACCATGAGTAACTTCCTGCCTTGCAGCTGCCTGATAGCAATTTTGCAATCTCGAAGCAGGTTGCTATCTGATTACATAAGAGCCACTTCCTCATGCAGGGAGGGAGGAAGAGTGACTCTAATTTTTAAGAGCAGAGTCTGGCACAGACACTTGAACAGAGAACCCGCCTTAGGTCTCCATGATGTCTGTCTCTGACTCCCAACTCCAGCCTCCTTATCTGATCCTACTGCTGACTATTCTGCTCAAACTTACAGGTAAGCATGGCCCTGTAGAAGAATTCTCTCCCCCTGCTCCTGTGCTACCCAAGTCATTGGACCTCAGAGACTGCAAAGTAACACAGGCATTGCCACAGAATGTAAGGACAAGGCATTGACTGAGAGCACAGGGCCAGGAACCTGATTACTATCTCTGTGGATCCATCAGGTGCAATAGGTAAGGAACAATAGACATTAATTTCCTCCCATATCTGGAAGGTTCAAGATCAAGATGCTGACAGGGTTGGTTTCATCTGACGGTTTATCTCCTTGGCTTGAAGACAGCATGTGTCTTAGACACACTCTACCTCTGCCTGTCTTTTGTGCTCTTATAACAGCACAAGTCATGTTGAATTGGGATCCACTCCATGTTTTCATTTAACCATTTTTTAAAAATAGCCACATTCTGAACTATTTGGGATTTCAAATTCCACTGCATGATGGTCAACAGTTCAGCCCTCAACAAGTTTCTACAACCTCCCCTGGTTCCCCGACCTTTCCTATGTATATTTTATTTCCCCCTTTCTCAGGACAGGCAGCTTTGGAGGTCTCTTGGCATAGCCTAAGAGAGCTCCTGCTCACATCTCTTCAGCAGGCTGTATGTCCTCTTCTCTTTCATTGGCAATAAAGCTGAGCCCCCAGCCACAGGACTGAGCACATCTATCATACTTAATCACACTTTAGTTCCCTTGTAATGAAATCTCCCCAGTTGTGGAGGAGCAGCCTTATGGGTTATATCTAGATGTTACCCCATTCAACTGCTTCAACTCACAGGGGTTTTTGGAGTTGGATGGATCTAGGGCATATGAGACTGGGATTAAGAATGTGTGATGCTAAATTAGTCCATGATTGGCATTACCATTGATCTGTGTGCGGGTGGAACCAATCACTAGGGATGTAAAAGGAGAGAGGAAAGGCAGGTTTGCTGGTCCTGGTGCTGCTGCTGGTGCTAGTTCTGCTGCTATGACTTGCTGTCTGACTGGCTGCCTTGCTGTAGATTTCTCTTCTGCTCTGCCTTGGACAGAGTTGATAATGGACTGAAACTACTACAAATTGTGTGCTGAAATGAACCTTTCCTCCACTAATGTAACTCTGAGTATTGAGTATTTTGTCCCAGAAAGGAGAAAAGTAACTAAGACAGCTGGAGTCTAACTTTATAAGTTACTCCCTCAAAATAGCAGAATTTCATTAAGTGAGCCCTATGGGTAAGGTAGGCATAGTTCTAAGCATTTTGAACTATTAACTTGCCCAATCCTTGACATATTGTTATGTGATAGCTACTCCCTTTATTCCCTATTCTCAGATGAGTAATCAGGAGACAGAGGTGGGAGAATAATTTGCCCTTGTCACTTAAATACAGCAGTGGAGTACCCAGGATTCAAATCCAGGCAGTCAAGTCCTAGATTGATCTCTTGTCTCTTTCAATTTCTCCTTTCGCTCACTCTCTCTCTCTCTCTCTCTCTCTCTCTCTCTCTCTCTCTCTCTCTCTCTCCCCCTCTCTCTCCCTTCCTCCTTCCCTCTCTCCCTCTCTCCTTTTTTCTTTCTTTCTTACTTTGGAGATGGTATTTGAATCCAAGAGTTCCTTCATTAAAAGCTCATGCTCTACCACTAAGGTAGATCCCAAACTCCCAGATTTCTTACTCTTAACCATACCATGTTGCCCAGCTTCTCAATAAAGGCTAATTTCAGGGACAAAAGGAGATACACAGAAGTGGGCAGAGGAATAAACTTTACCCTCACACCACTATCGGATAACTTCAGTTCAAGTGTGTGTGAACACAATTTTGTCAATGATAAATGGAATGCTGTCTAGTAAATACTTTTTGAGCTTTTCAAATGCATTGTAATTTCATTTATTCCTCAAAACAACTTTATATTATTAGTACAGAAGGGCACGCACACATGAGCACGCATGCACACATACACTGGTAAGTACTAGCGTATACACACATACACGCACAAGAGGCTGTAAAAAGGTCTATTCTCACTGGTCTTATAAATCATTTTTCATTGTGTGTGAAATGCCTATCAGACAGAAGTTTCATTTTCCCTGCTGCTCAACCACCTTCCCTCTTTTTCTACTTCTCTTCCTGATCCTGGAACCTCTTGTAGTAAGCAAATCTCTCTCTCGTAGAATGAATTTCCTCTCAAAGAGAACTTCTGTGAATTGCTGCCTTGGAGTTGCATCTTCTGTGTATGGTAGTGATGCAGTGGAAGGATGGAAATGAAAAATGCAAAGGCCCCTGACTAAGGCATCCATATCCATGCTCTAGTTTGCATCTCTAAGACCTCTAAAAGCCCGTGTGTTCATAGGTGGGATCCTGGTGTCACTACTGGAATTGTATGGATCCTTAAAGGTAAGGGCCAAGTGAGATAATGTAGATCTCATTTTGTACACCATGAGGCCAATAGATTTTCTCTATCATGTACTCCCAAGTAAGATTTCCTGCCTCCTTTAGGCCAGAAAGCAATGGGGCCAACAAATACTAGACTGAAGCTTCTGCAACTGTGACGGATAATAGTACTTATCTCTCCCAAATTGACTTATCGTGACTATTTATTAAAGCAACAAAATTCTGCCTAGCACAGTCTGTAAAGGTGTGCATATCCAAATCCATATCAATATCTATGTACTATATAGTGTTGATAGACACCGCAGCACCTTGGGAAATCTACTGAGTAATAATGTTTCAATTTCTTGAATGTTGATTCCTTGCCGGACAATGTTGGAAACATACATTGGCTCTTCCTCATATGATCATTAAAACCAAGATAGACAATCTTGTCCCCACATCTTACAGATAAGGAAACATAAGAACAACGAGCTGCAAAATCACTCAATGGCAGCTTTTAGAGACTATGGCTTGAGTTCAGGCACCCTGACCCGGAACTTGTGGATTAACCATTACTCAGTGATGCCTGGCCAATTCTGTCCTATGAGCTCTCTTCAGTGTTTGTCTACCATGTCAAGGTGGGTGAAGTAAGAGGACGATAGTTTGTGGGTTTTTTTTTTTATCCCTGGCTCTTCTGATTCCTCCCCATATGTAAATAACTTTGGCTTTTAACCATATCAGTCATATGGGAAACTCAGTTTCTGACAATTCTCACAGAAATCACAAACTTAAAATAGACTCCAGTGATCCAGGACAGTGTCCTGAGCAATCCATGCACTATACATATATGTAATGAGGAACAACTGTGTGCCAGAACTGTTACAGGAACTTAGAATACACTGGTGAGTGAAAGGCAAAGTAGTTCCTTTTAGAAGGTTTCAGTCCAACCAGGGAAAATGACAGTAACCTATGCACACATCAGACAGCTAAATAGCATCATATACTGTGATCCATTCTGAGAAAAAAGTACACCTGGATAAGGGAATCAGAAGACTCTTTGGGAGAGGTGTAGTGACAAAACAGAATGATCTGGATCTGCTACCAAGGAGACCAGAGACTTCACATTGGTGGTCCCCAGACATTGGATTGGGAATCCTGTCCACAACAGATATCTAATTAACAAATGAGAGAGAGGATGGTGAAATAAATAAATAATTGATTCATGATTTGACCCCAACGTGGAAGGCAGTACTTTCAACCTGCCCTCCTAGAACCCAGTACAGTATGATGGTTCATAGAAAGGACCATTAACATAGAACAAAAGTCAAGAAATACAAGCAGGTGGTGCAACACAAGCCAAGGCACCTAGAGGTATACAGGTATGTTACAATTCTTGTTCCAAGAGTTCTATTAGCACAGGACAGTTGAGTGGAGGCTTGTGTCCATTCCAATATGAGATGATTAGCTGCAGGACTGAGACAGAGAGGAAAAAAATAGATTAAACCTTTTAAAATTCCTAACTTTAAAGAAGCTTTATTTCTCCTTTGTTCATTCCTCATTCCTGAGGAATTTGGGATGCCAGGTCATCTGGCCAGCTGTTCATTGCTGGATTAGTGTGCAGAATCTGAGGCATGTGAGTTAGCAGAGCCAGCGTTATGATCCTGAGACCAGTACCACTGTAAAGCAGCGTGCAAGAGGGAGTCAAAGTCAGAAGAAAATCAACTAAATAAATCAGATAGGATCGTCACTCTGTCTCTCTCTGTGCATATCTCTGTGCGTGTCTCTGTCTCTCTCTGTGTCTGTCTCTGCCTCTGTCACTCTCTGTCTCCTTCTCTCCTCTCTCTCTGCCTGTGTACCTCTGTATTACAGGGTTTTGGTTTTGGGGGGTTTTGTGGGGGCTCGTTGTTGTCGCTTTGTTTCTTGGTGTGTACCTAAATGGAGAACACTTATCAAATGCATGAGCTCCACATAGTAGAAAGACATGTAGTTTCAGGCAATCATATATAAGGATGATTAATTAATTAATTAATTAATTAACTCAACTCTGCTCACATTTCACTAGTGTTGACCAGGAATTGTATTCTTTTAATGTGACAGTGCTCCATCCTTGTCTCTGAATGATTTTTCAGGAGGCATCACCAGTTGATCAACATATGGTTTGGGCTTGAATTCTCCCTCCTCTCCAGGATGGCCCAGTTCCAGTTGTCAGCCCATGTTGAAGGAGAAGTGAAGAGATCATTAAGGAGTCAATGTTAAAGCCATTTTATCCAGATGTGAGCAACGAAGGAGGCTGAGCAAGAATAACTCTTAGGCTAAATTTCCTGGGGTTGTCCATTATTACTTGCCCTGTTTGAGACATAGAAAGCAATGGATATATTACATTCTAAATATCTAACAGAGACAAATACACTCCTCATTGGCTAGCAACATATGCAAATTGTATGTTAACTGCTCTGAAGACCTGCGTTTCAACTTACCAACAAATTTAACTTAATCCTTTGCCAAAGATCTACTTATGTTAAAATTTTAGTCATAGGAAGAACATAGTAATATAAATGTATCAGATCAACAGACTGTTAAATCCAAATTATATGTATAGAAATTGAAACAAGTTGAAATCATTTGGTCATATGGCTAAATTATAAGATTTATATGTTCAAGTTTTATATAAGCCTTGATTTGAATTTTCATGTAACAGTACCTGATTTAAAAGAACTTTTTAACCTATTTATGTTTAGTTTCAAACAATATGAGGGATTTTGATATCTGCATTCCAGCTAGGGCTATTTAAAACAACCATCCCCCAAGAAACCTTGAATAATTTATTTTAGTAAAGGCAAAAGAAAAGAACCAAATCAATAGAAAGACAAAAGCTTCCAGTCAAGCAAAACAAAATGAAAATATTTTAGTTTAAGCAAACTTCTTTCAAGAAGCATCTACTCAGTTCATTTGCCCATTTTTATTGCACTCTTTCTTTTACGGGGTTTAGTTTTTCTGAGTTGTTTGTATATTGTAGATATTAATCCTCTGTCAGGCAGGAGAGTAGCTATCAAAGATTTTCTCCCATTTGTCTCCTCATTCTTGTACCTGATGCCTTGCCAAACAGAACCTTTTTAATTTGATGTAGTTCCATTTTTTTATTTTTGATACTATTTTCTGTGCTTTGGGAATATTCAGACTTTGCCTATAGCTATGGCTTGAAATGATTGCCCTGTGTTGCCTCCATCCAGTTTTGATGTTTCTAGTTTTATGACTAGATCCCTGATCCATATTGATTGATTCTAAAATCAATAATCTACAAGAATATAATTTCAATTTTTTAATTGTGACTCTCCTGTTTTCCAAGAACTATTTCTTAGATACTGTCTTTGCTCTTGCATATATTTTGGCTTCTTTATCAAAGGTAAGATGGCTGTGAGTGTTTGAGTTTGTTTCTCTATCTTTTGTTCTGTTGCATTTTTCTACATATATGTTCTTGCATCAGCACCGTGCTGTATTTGTTACTACAGTCGTATAGTCCAGCTTGTAGACTGGTTTCATGATGTTGCCTGAATTGCTCATTTTCTTCCAGTTACACTGGCTATTCTGCATCTTCTCTGATTCTAAATAAAACCTAGAATGCTTTTCATAAGTCTTTTATTCTTGTATTTTAGTACCTGTATGTTACTCAGTGACACTACATTAGGACCTTGGATGTCCAGATCCATGAAGTGATAAGTTTTTCATTTCAAGGAAATAATTAATAATAAATAACCAGTAATTTGCCACAGCAGTATGTATGAAAAAAATCAGTATAGTATGATTTGGTATCAATATAAAGTGAGGAAAAAGTCTTACTGGCTTAAAGTAATGTTTCCCTTCCACATAAGTTACATAGCACTGTGTACTGGGAGTTCTGTGTACCACCATATCTTGGATGACAAAATAAAACCACATCCTGAGCATCACTGTGTAAAAGGGAAACTGATCCATATATTCCTGCCGTTGAATGTATGTCCCACTGATGATGTCCCAATTTCTCCTCAGAACTCAGTGTTCTGGGAGAGTCTCATGACTATACCCTATGCCATGTCCAGTGCACTGTGTGATCAGAATGTAAAGAGTAACAAATATTTGGTGAAGCATGAGATTTGACATAACACTTTCAAGGAGGCCACTGGCACTCAGATCTGCACTCTACCATAGTAGTCAAACCCTAATTTATGTTTGCATTGATACTAGAATATCGAAGGGCAACTTATGTGAGAGTTAAATGTGATAACAAATGCAATGAGATGAGATCCATTAGGCACTTGTAATGTGCCCCTGGTTTCTGAAACTCTATATTGATGAGCTTTCAGAAAACACAAAGGAGCCATCACAATGAATGATAACTGCTGTCTCCCTCCAGGAGCAGCTGCGGAGGGGATTCTGCAGGTGATTCAGCCTAAGTCTTTGTTGGTCACTGTTGGAGAGACGGCCACTCTGAACTGCACTGTGACCTCCATCCTCCCTGTGGGGCCCATCCTGTGGTTCAGGGGACAAGGACAATGCCGGGTGTTAATCTACGATTTCAAACAAGACCACTATCTGCGAGTCACAAATGCGTCAGATACCACACATAGAAAGAACACGGACTTTTCCATCCGCATCAGTAATGTCACCTCAGCAGATGATGGCATTTACTACTGTGTGAAGTTCCAGAAAACATCCTTTGAGGACAAAGAGTTTCGGTCTGGAGGAGGCACCGAGTTATCTGTGCATGGTGAGTACAGTTTGGACTTCCTTCATTTTCATATGTGTGACAGTAGGTCATGAATGACACCCTGCATTTTGTGAGAGCAGCTGAGAAGCAGGTAGAATGGTGGATTCTCATGATCATGATTTGATGTCACCCAATTTATCAGAGCAACTGAGTCTTACAGTCTGTGTTATTGGCTCAAGGCTCCATACCAGGTAAATGCATACCATCTGCATCCCTTTTCTTCCTACTGCACAACCTTCTGCTTATATGGTCTACTCCTACCTTTTGGCTCCCTAAAGAGGGCCTGACAACTGGAGTGAGCTGCCCATTCCTAGAGTCAGATCTCACCTAATGTCCCCACATAATTTCACTTCTGAGTGCAAGTCTTTTCTTTTGCCACAGCACTGAAGGGCTACTGTGTCCCATGATCCTCTCTTCAGGCCAGGAAATAGAAAGGGCTACCCAAGCTGAAGCTCATCTCCCATTGAGTTTGCATTTCTCTGAAGAGGTGGGAGGCTTGTCTTATTTTTATTTTCTCTAAAGAAAAATTATGGAGAATGTTTCTGTGAGTCTGAGGCTCAATTTATTCCAAAACCAAGGCTGGAGAAAGCACAAGATATTCAGATTTTGCCCTGGGTCTGTATACCAAACCTTGCGTATCAGGAACAGCCTCTCAAAGGCCCTGAGGGCTCTCAGAAGAGATTGGTATTCTTTTCAGGAAAAGAAAAGAAAAACTGAGCCCCATGAGAAGACATATGGCTCAACAACCAAGAATGCAAAGATGCTGACTTTGTGCTTTCTTCCCAAGGCCAGCATCCTCTTTCTTATGTCTCAGTCTGGGACCGGAAGGATCTTTAGCCCGTCCAGCACACTCTGCTGAGAGATGTGAATCTGACTCCTAGAAGAAGTCAGGTAGTAATAGGGTCAGGAGAAGATCCCCTATCTGATTCCAGCCATACTCGTTGCTGCCCCAGCATAGACATCATGTCCAAGGAGGGCCCAGGTGCACAGGAGGTACAAACTGGAGGTACAAAACCAATAATTAGGAACCCAGTGTTCTGCATTTCATCTATTTCCAAGAAGGTCAGGATGCCCCTCACATTCACATCTAAAGACTGTTTATTATTGGAAAACCTCTCACACATGTCAAACACCTCATAATTTAATATTAGGATTTCATATCAGTGTGTAGAGGGATGAAACCTTATTTTTTTTTTATTTTAAAAGTGAAAAACAAAAACACTAACAAACATACACACAGTAGCAGAAGAACAGTACAAAAACCGAACTACAGATAAGGTGGCAGGAGATCAACAATGATTGTTGTATTACACATTGGTAGCTTCAAAGTCTATACTCAGGACAATACAAATAGACATACAAGATTGATCAAACAACTAATCACTGATTGTTTCCCACATCAATACGACATGAGAAAACAGTGCAACCATGTCAGCCATCCCACACATACATACATACCTACACAGCTGTCCCCCTCTTCCTCCTCTCCTTCCCTTCATCCCGATTGCTCTCTACCCTTGAATAGTTTCCCTCAATCCCTCCCAATCTATATTCTCACCTCCAGGTTCCTACACTAATGATATTATGCGCTGTTTGCACATGCACATCTGGTTTACCTCACTTATGAGTATGGTCTGTAATTGTGACCATTTGCCTATAAAAGCCCCTAGGTTGTCTTTCTTTACAGCTGAGTAATATTCCATTGTGTAGAAATGCCACAGTTTTTTAATCCAGTCCTCTGTGGATGGACATTTCGGTTGCTTCCACGATTTAGCTATTACAAATTGTGCTGCTATAAACATGGGTGCACATATATCACAGTGATATGCTGTTTTCAGATCTTCTGGGAAAATACCCAGAAGGGGGATAGCTGGGTTGAGTGGGACCTCCAGACCTAGTTTGCTGAGGAATCTCCAAACCGATCTCCACAGTGGTTTCACCAGTCTGCATTCCCACCAGCAGTGCAGCAGAGTTCCTATTTCTCCACAGCCTCACCAGCATTTGTTATTGGACGATTTCTTGATGCTGGCCAGTCTTTTTTTTTTTTTTTTTTAAAAAAAAAAAAA
>PVLD010032729.1:0-14344 GCA_004027595.1 Dinomys branickii
AGTTATTATCACAGGGAAGATAACTGATTGAGTGGTAGGGCAACGGAGATGAGGGAGGAGAAAAAACGAACTGATGAAAAGGGCCATCATCTGTGTAACCTGAGTAACAAAGATGAAGGTAACATTATGTAGGACAGCATCCAGAGCTAATTCCCTTCTATGTTCTCTATAATTCTGTATTTCCTCAGTCGTTTTTGTATTAGCAGAAGTGAAGATAACTTTATATTATACAGCATCCAGTGCAAATTCCCTACTATCTTGTCTATAATTTGGTATTTCCTTTAATGTTTTTATGTGCTTTCTTTTTCTCAGTTTTGCCCCTAAATTATCTTCTTCATATTTAGTCTTCTACCTATTTGATAGCCTCAAAATTCACATCAGTATCTCCTCCAGGTCACCTTGAATGGGCTGCACCTACAAGTTCAGAGGTTTGAGGGAGTGTATTCCCTATTTACAGCGGCTAGAATGCCCCCTGTGTACAAGGAAACATTTTGCAAGGGATCTAGAATTCCACTGAATATATTGCTCTAGAAGAGACTTTAAGGTTGGGCTGAGATTAATTTTTATGTCTACGTTTTGGATTTAACTTTTCTCTACAGATTTTACTTGTGCGTCACCCAGGATGATTTATGCACAAGACTTAACTGCGCTGATTGTAGAGAACAGCAGTAGGTGGAGTTGAAGGAGCCCATAAAGTGCCAAAGAAAGGTAGGAAAACGTCAAATAATGGAAACTTTTTCCCACATTTTCAGCAATTGAAAAGAATCTCCCAAACAGTGTCAGGAATCTTTGGGAACAATTAAGCTTTAAAATGCCAAATATGCATCCTCTTAATATTTCCATTAGTGCATATTTGAAGGACATAGTGAGTACATTCATTGTGGAGAGTTGACACTTGTAAATAGCACAACCTAATTCTTTGTTCATCCCCTGCTCTTGTAGGTCTCCCCACCTCTCCATCGCTGGGTTTCCCTCCTTTTTACAAAAGATTTTTCTCCCTGTTTCTTACATTATTCTTAATTCTGTGATTTAAAACCAAATTATGGATCTCTCAGAAGAAGATATGGCGGTTCCTTCTGCAAAACACATTTGATCTGTGAACTTTCCCTTTGCCCAGTGCCGCTTGCTGTAGTTTCAGTCTAGTGTACCCCCACAGGAGAACGGGCTGCAGACTTAATCCAAACTCCAGCAGGAGTAAGTTATGATGAAACACATAGGCAGTGAGGGTTAGTGAGATTTGGTCCGAGGATGAGGTGCTCTTCAAGATCGTGCCCGTACTCTGGCCCCTTCCTCTGTCCTTGTTTCCTGAATCCCGTGAAGTGAAATTTCTGCTGTGCGCTCCCACGGTGTTGCTCTCTGGTGCCATCGGCTCACGGGAACAGGGCCAAACCAGCACGGACTGGAACTCTGAACTGTGACCACAGTCAACATTTTCCTCCGTTAAAGTTAACTT
Source organism: Dinomys branickii (assembly GCA_004027595.1). Lineage (NCBI taxonomy): Eukaryota > Metazoa > Chordata > Mammalia > Rodentia > Dinomyidae > Dinomys > Dinomys branickii. The sequence continues at coordinate 1,454 of PVLD010032729.1, forward strand.
ATGTTTGGTGCAATAGAAAGCTAACCTGTAACCTCTGTGTTTTTACCCTCTGTTGCATCCAACTACTCTTTTCTTTAATATCTTGCCTTTCTGTTTCTTAAATAGACATGATTTTGTCTCAGAATCTTTTATTCTAGTGATTTTCTTTGCTTATGGTAGGGTGATCTCAAACATTTACTCATGTGCCACCTTCTAAACAAGATGTACCCTGGTTTAAGCATCTGAAATTATTAATCATCCCAGTACTCCAATATTCTTTACCTTGCCTTATATTTCATTTTATTTCTCCTTTAGTGTTTGCCACATAGTCTATATCATAATTCCAGAAGATTGCATCTGAGTTTTACCCACTGATGTCTGTCTAATATACTGTCTAAGATAATGTAAGCATTCAGTTGAAATCCTGCAAGTATTCATATATAGCTCATGAACTTAAAAACGTATATTGGACACTCTGAAAAAGGGCTTGAAAATTAAGAATGTGAAAACCAAGAATTGATTCTGGAGATAGATTAGGGTACATAGACATAATCTATCACTTTCCTCAGGCTTAGAGAATTGACTCTTATGGAAAGAGCATTCATCAGCGGTCCAAACAAAGTATTTTATTTACAAAAGAAGGTCAATGAGCAGAAACTCCAATTTCACTGCTAGTGGAGGAGTGTTAGCTGATTGACAGACTCAGATAATAATGTGAAAACTGCAGCAGAATTCATCAGTCAAAGTCACTTTTTGTCAACTTATGAAGGCCTTTTCTTTGAGAGGAAGGGGATGATGTAAGCAAAAGATTTGTCATTTTCTTTCCTTTCAGAAAATTATTTTATTCATCACTGAAGTTAATTTATGTTATCTGGCTTTCATCAGCCCCTCAGTTTTCTGTGTGTCTTATGGATTAATAATCTGTAAATTTCTGGAATAATGATAATCATTTTTATTATTGCACATTGGATTCCTGATTCAATGAAACATGCTAAAATAAAGAATGGACTTGTTCCTTTATTACAATGTAGAACTCAGCAAATCCTTTCCTTTTTCTTTCTTTTTTTTTTTTGGCCAGTACTGGGAATCAAACTTGGGATTTTGTTCTTGTCAGGCAGCTGCTGCACCACTGAGCTATATCCCTGACCCCCTGAGTCATTTTTTCTTTAATTCATATAAGTAAGACATTATTTTATATGGTAAAACTGTGGCTTTTATGAGAGATTCTGTCCTTTATAATTTTCTGGATCACTCATTTATATTAATTTTTCTATTTCTAATGACAATAGTTTATTTCATATATCTTCAAATAAAATTTAATGTATGTTAACCATATGGTACTTATGAACTCTTAAATATGATGTGATTAGTTACAAATAGAGTATTTCAATTACTGATAATATCAAATAAGAACAAGAAGCAAATACATATTCTAATATCATTTTTCTCTCAACATGGATGACTGGCCACAGAAAATGGCTTCCCTGTCACTAAGGCTAATGAAGCTACTATCTCTGAGGAAAGGTCTGTGCACCCACATCTTCCTTAAGCCTCCAGCCAAATGTTCGGAAGTGCCAGTGTAGGGGCAAAATTATAGAACAGAAAACTTGTAGACATTTTATAGCAAAAGTTGGAAATTAATTAGAGGACTGTGACTATAGGCTCCTGCTGCTTGTTGCATACTTAGCTTGCTAAATTCAGTCAGCCTTGACTGTCTGAATCCAGTTCCTTCTCTTTGATAATGCACTGGGCCAACTTGACTGTGTCCAGCTTGTGTTTTTCCTTAATTAGAAAATATATATATTATTTCAAATTTGCTCCAAGGGCTTCATGTCTGTGACAGACTGGTCTAGTCAAGGGCCCCATTTAACACTACTGTCTCCATTCATGCCCCTCTCCTTCCTAGAATGTTCCTACCTTATGATAAACAATTCCTTTCAAGTGAATCTATTTATTTGACAATATATAATTCAATGCATATAACCAATAAGATAATAACCTGCCATCAGCCTTGTATTTCCTTCTTGCAAACTATATATAAACCAAGCTCTAAGCTGATTCATGGCTGATGATTTGGAACTGATACCCACTAGCCTGCTAGCATAAGAAAAGTTGCTTTCTAACTCCTCTGTGCAGTCTTCCATTTCATGTGATATGATTTTTCTGCACCACCAATACATCTCAGAGTTTAAATATGAAGTCTTGCTCCAAGCCTCCTGTATTGCATGTTGAAATCCCACTACCAGAATACTCACAGGTTGGGCATAGGAAAGTGACTGGATTTTGAGATCACTAAACTCTTTAATGAGTGAATCCATTGTTAAATTCTCAGCTGAATGAGCTATATGGGATAGGACCCAGTTAGAGCACATAGGTTGCTGGTTTTGCCTTTGAAGGATACCATAATTGTAGTTTGTCTACTAGACAGTCAGCTCTCTTTCCATGTGAATTCTGTATGTGGATCTACCAACTATGGATCAAAAATATTTAAAGCAGGAAGTACATCTATAGGGCCAGGGATATAACTCAGCAGCATAGTGCCTACTTGGCAAGCGTGAGGTCATGAGTTTGATTCCTAGTACGAAAAAAGTTTTATATCTATGCTGAATGTGTAAACTATCTTTGCCTCATGTTTATTTTATAACCAATATGATGTAACAACTATTTATATAACTTTTACATAGATATTATGACTCAGAGACAATTTCATGTATACAGTAGGATTGTGTAGATTACATACAAATACTATGCCATTTTATATAAAACATGTGAAGATCCTTGGATTTTGGCATCTATGTGACTCCTTGAACAAATCTTTCATGGATATTAGAGAATGACCACAGACTATCCAATGCCTTAAATTATGATTAATATAACCAAATGGATTTTTAATAAATCAGTCCTTACCCAAATGGACATTAAAGGAGCTATAATACCTGTCCACAGGGACCATGTGTCCTCTCCTACATCATTCCTATCCAAAATTAGTAGAAAAATGGTATGTTCGGATAAAAGTAATATGAAACACTCATTTCATGTACTCTCTGAAATTCAGTGTCATCCTCGATGTAATAACTTTATTGTAACAATGTTTAATACATGGAGATGTTTCTAAAATGTGAGAATACCTGGTTTAATCTTCACATCATCATTTTCCTACTTCTTGCAGAAATGATGAAACTTGTATTGAAATTTGGACTATGTAAAACTGGCGTCCGTATTTCAAGAGGAAGGTCTCTTTTATGAGGGGGCACCTTATGCATCACATTGAGCCTAAAACTATGATTATCATATGCTTATTTGGCATATCTCCTAGCCTGTGGGCTAAAAAAGAAATGAATTAGGATATGGATAGAATAACTGATTCTAACCTACAAAGATAAGCCTGTTTCAAAAGTAGAAACAAATCAAGAATACAAAGGAAACTTACAGGACTGAACTCTTGATGGTTCCCAATTAGTGACTACGCTAAGCAGGGAAGAGTGGTATGGACAGACTTAAGTAATGATTCCAATGCCTCAGATACAGGGCAGGGCAAGTAAGTTAGCTCTGTTAAAAACTGACTTTGCGTAAAGACTATATAGACTGAAAGATGATAAAAGGAAAGGATTAAAGTGAATTACTGATGTGGACCTGCTGCAGTATAAGGAACTCCAGCTTGTCCTGCTACCCTTACTATATTAAGAGTTTGTAGATTTATTACTTAATTACTACTTTAACAGTTCTGTCATGAGTAGGGATTTATCTAGGATAGAAGCGATTTGCACGGGCCACATGATGAGATGGGTGCTTCTCATACCCTGTTGCTTCCCTGTTGCTCCCAGTACTTCTATTACAATCAAGTGCCCCGAGTGACACCCAGAAGAGGTGTCACCATGGTGACACCTCAGATCTTTGCTGAGGACACGTGTAATGCTCCCCAGCTTGTCTAATCTGATTCACGTGCTAACACGGATATATATGCGTGAGGAAATTCTCTCTTGAGGTGTCTTCAGAAGATTAGAAAGACAAAATGTTGAGTAAATTCCTCAAGGTGGCAATTTTAAGATTTCCTCAACGCAGCTACTGAGTGATTTCCCAGGTGAATTAATTCTCAGTTGTGCATAGCAAGAGTAAATGTAATACTGCTATTACTGACTGTCTTACCTCTTTTCTCATTTTATGACACCCTGTTTCCTGGTTGTTCCTTGGGATGATAAATAAATAAATAACCTACAGATAAGATCTTGTCTTAGGTGCATCTAATAGGGTAACTGCAGATGAACCTGTTGCAACTGAATAAGTAAAATATCTTACAGAGATAGCAATATATTTTAAAATCTGAAATTGATACAGAGGTTAATTAAAGAAAGCACATTATGATCCAATTATTTATGTATTTTAAAATATCTATTCATTAATAGTTAATTATTTGCCAAAATATGTTATTCCCCCTCAGCTGAAACATGATTTTACATAGAACTCAAAGTACTGGATTATAAATTGGGATTCTGGCTAAGTAGATTTTTATAAGGTGATTTTCATTTTAAACCAGGTACTTTGCTAATATTTTAGTGGTATTCTGTTAAAATGAAGGTAAAGTTTACTAAGTCAAGACCAGTTTGATCAAAATCCTCTATGAAATCTCCTAAGATTCACTATGGAGGTGGATTGAATGGCATCACTACGTCTCATCTGAGCTGCCTGTCACTGATTGAAGCTACCCGAATAAAGAAGTGCTCATGTTTTTGCTTACACTACCTAAACCGCTGTGCCTCCAAAGCAGGGGTGGGTATATGTGGTAGACTACATCATTGTTTCCAGAGTGGGTAACAAGGACTTTGCTCTCCAAAAATGGGAGTTGTATATTTTAATCTGCCTCATCACTAATTCAGGACATTTCCCACAGGTTAGTGAGTCTTTAACCTGCTCAGGCTCTAGTGCTTCCCGCAGTATGAGGTTAATTGAGAGAATTTAGAAAGAGGGAACATCTTCATTCTTTATTTTTTCTCTTATTGTAGGGTACAGGCATTAAAGGAAATCTCTCTCCAATAAAATGTTAAATATGGCCACAGACAGTAGAATATACATTCTTATCACACATGATAAAAATTATAGTTTGCGAAAAATAGATTGCAAAATCCATTAAGAAAATTAATGACAGGAGCTTTCATAAATAGACATAATAATCAGGGGAGAGAAGGAGAATCTGATATCTTGTTACCACACAAAATATTAAATACATCCAGATTTCAAGATGTTTTGCTGTGTGCATTAGAAAGAATGTGTACAAAGAAGCAGATAAGTGTAGTCTATGCATAAGTTAAGAGTGAAACACACACATACACACATGCACCCTGGATCACAGACACATGCATAGACAGACACACAGGGAGATTCTCAGAAATTGCCCCTGCAAGAGACCAAATATATGTTAAAGAGAAAAATATTCAAAACAAGACATCATAAGTGTAACAATGTTTAAAATATTGCATAGTTTTCTTTAAATTAGTTACTCAGAGTACAAGATATAGACAATTAAATGTCCAAACAATATTAGAAACACCTTTCCTTCAATGAACTAAGAGAACTTAGTATAAATATATATATATATATGATTTTACCCAATGTTCCTTTCCTTTTCTCCAATGTATCAATTAAAATGTTCACTTAAGATTTTGCTGTGAAAGAAAACACAGCTTAATTATATATGTTATTATGTTTCAGTTTGTGTTCCAAGTTCTCATCAGATACAAAGTACTAGTCATGTTAGAATTTGTCTTCTTTCAAAATACTTTTCAATAAATTATATAAATATACATTTATTTCTGAATTACAGCATTTCACAATTTAAATAAGATTAAAAAGGAAATCATATCCATTCTAAGATTTTGGTAATTATCTTTAAGAGCTTCTAGGTAAACTATTTTTACTTTTTTAAAATACAAAGATATATATTTAGTTACAAGTATTTAGACCATATTTGATAGGGCTCATTAATTTAAATAGCTGCTTTGTGTCTATTGGTTTATTCTGCTTAAAACATATAGACCCGAGAATTGAATAGGCATGAGAAAGATTATTTTCTACCCTCAGAGGTTTCTTTTTGTTACCACAGTAATCACGTTCACAAATTGAGAATGAAATTGAGGAATTGTGAAGAAAATAGTCCATAAGCATGTTTAATTACAAACATTGAGGAATCATGATATATTTAAGCCTTGGAATAATTTCCTATTTAGAAGGTTTGTGATGGCACAGCAAGTCTACAGTGATGTTTTACTATCGCCAAATCCTCTGCCTTTCATTGACATTTATAATCAGAAAAATAATGAGAACTGTCGAAAATAAAACTAGCATATATATATATATATACTCCTTCAGAAATCATCTCTGTTTCCCCCAATAATGCATTTTAAACAATTCGGCTCTCACTCTGGACTAAAAATTCACTGGTTCTACTCATTAACAAGTCTGTCATAGCCTGAAGGATGCTTTGTCCTTCTGAGACAAGTGGATCCTATCACTGTTGCACACACACCCCATGAACACTTTGCACATAAAACATGAAAATACAATATTAAGTATAGATATTTTTTCATTACATCTGACCTTCATCCTTTAGTATGTAAGTTCCATGAAGGGAAAACATGCTTTATTCAGTAATATATCACTAGATCTTAGATCTTATACTTATTAGATAAATTACATAAATAATAATTGTAGATTAAGTAATAATAATAGTTATTATTATTATAGTTATTAGTTATCTTATAGTTATTATTATTCTGCAATTATTATTTACCTAATATAAATAATAATAATAATTGCACAATGCACAAATGAATTGAACAGTAGCCACACGTATATTCTAAATTTGAATTGCATTCTAAAAGGTGTGGGAGGCATATTTGTACTATGAAATATAACACAGTCTTTGCACCCCTATGATTCTTAAGTTGAAAAACTGAGATTGTAGAAAAACATGATAAAAGAACTGACGGTTCAACATGTAGTCCTCAAGGAAAAGATGTGTTTATTTCATAAAAATAGGATTTAAGCAGAGAAAATATAGGACCTTTCCAGTGATCTATGCTTCCTCTGTACTTTCTTATTCCTGTTGTCATCTGTGTGCAGGTAATGGCAGGAATCATCCCATGGTTTGGATGGAGCTTACATTGATGAATAACCATAAAAGAGAAAAAGGCACTTTTGCCAAACACAAAATGTTTTGCCTATTTTGTGGAAGGTAAGTATCCTTTTGAGCCACTGTGCAACTTGTGTAACAAAGTACCATAATGTCAAAGATGATTCCTACATTTCTCGCATAGTATTAACTGGAAAATGATTAAAGAAGACCAGCAAAAGACTGCATTTTGGAAGGTGGGGTGGGGAAGGACAGACTTACTTTTTTTGAAAGGATGGAGGATACTCAAGAAAATTTCTCTATAGAATTGGCAGGAGCTCAGTGGAAATCTCTGAGGAGCACATTGGTGGCCATCACGAATACACACGAATTAAAGCCAGCAGTGTGTAGCATATGCTAAATGTGATGGTGTAGCTTATGGGTGTGAGCAAACAGCAAGGCAAATGGAAAGATACGACTGCCAAAGTAAAGCAGTGAGGAGAGTGAGGGGCCTGGAAAAGGCTTTCCTGCCCAGGAACTCTAATATTCTATCAGCCAGCAAGGTAGCTATTTTAACCTCCCGTGGAGCAGACTTTTCCACCTTGTTTCCCAAGACTGTTTATATGGGATAGGGAGATTTATCTGACTTTTTTTTTTTTTAAATAAAAGTACAAAAACATATTAACAAACAGACACCAATTAGCATAAAAAATAGTACAATCACAACTGATCTACAGACAAGGTGACACGATTTCAACAGTGGTTATTGCTTTATCCATTGATATCTTCGAAGTGTAAATATATGAACCCATATACAGACAAGCAAAATAAGTCAGACAATTAATCCTCTCAACAACAGAAAAACACAAAAACCAAAAATCCAAAGACAGAAAACAAAACAGGCAAACATCAAAAAAAAAAAAACCACCAATAGTTGCTGCTTTGCATATTGATATCTTCGAAGTGTGTGTTCAGGATAACACATATAGACATACAAGATTGATCAAATAACCCGCCATCAATTATTCCTTAGCATTAAGTGATATAATACAATAGTAGAACCATGTTAGCCCTCCTGCATATATGTATATTCATATATACATACATACATTTTTGTCTCTTTCTTTTCTCTTTCTCTCGTCCCATCTGTTCTTTGTTTTAGAACAGATTTCCTTCATGTCTCTTAGTTTATATTCCCACCCTCGGGTTCTTACACCACTGATACAATACGTTGCCTGCATATATACCGCTGATTTATTTCACTTATGAGTATGGACTCCAGTTTTGACCACTTGCCTACAAAGTCCCCAAGTATATAAGACTTTCTTTATAGCTGAATAATATTCCATTATGTAAAAATGCCACAATTGTTTAATCCAGTCTTCTGTGGATGGACACGTGGGTTGCTTCCACATTTTAAATATTACAAATTGTGCTGCTATAAACATGGGTGCACATATATCAGAGTGATATGATGTTTTCAGATCTTCTGGGAAAATACCCAGAAGAGGAATAACTGGTTTGAAAGGAACCTCTAGACCTAGTTTGCTGAGAAATCTCTAAACGGGTCTCCACAGTGGTTGCACCAGTCTGCATTCCCACCAGCAGTGTATTAGAGTTCCTATTTCTCCACAGCCTCGCCAGCATCTGTTATTGGATGACTTTTTCATACTGGCCAGTCTTACTGGGGTGAGATGAAATCTCGATGTTGTTTTTATTTGCATTTCTCGAATGACTAAGGATGTGGAACATTTTCTCATATATTTATTTGCCATTTGTATTTCTTTGTCTGAGAATTATGTATTCATCCCAGATGTCCATTTCTGCATTGGGTCTTTGAATTTGGACAGGTACATGTTTTTTAATTCTTTGTATGTTCTAGATAGAAGACCTTTGTCTGAGGGACAGCCAGCTAGGATTTTTTGCCAATTTGTGGGTTTTCTTTTTACTTTGCTGGTGATTTCTTTAGATGTACAAAAACTTTTCAGTCGAATGAGGTCCCAATTCTTGATTCTTTGAAGTGTTTCCCTTGCAATTCCATTTTTGTTTATGAACTCTCTTCCTACTCCTATGTCTTCAAGATTTTTACCTACTTTCTCTTCCAATATATTTAGAGTTTCTGTTTTAATGTTGAGATCTGTGATCCATTTTGACCTGAGTTTGGTGCATGGTGATAGACTGGGGTCTATTTTCAGTTTTTGGCAAGAGGCAAGCCAGTTTTTCCAACACCATTTATTAAAAAGGCCTTCTTTTTTCCACTGTGTTTGGTTGACCCCTTTGTCAAATATTAGGTAGCTGAGTGGTTTTTCGTTGTGGTTGCATCTTCCAGTCTGTTCCATTGATCCTCAGGTCTGTTTTTTAGCCAGTACCAGGTTGATTTTATTATAGTAGCTTTGTAGTATAATTTCAGGTCAGGGATTGTGATTCCACCTGACTTGTCATTATTGCTCACGATTGTTTTGCTATTCTGGGTTTCTTCTGGTTCCAGATGAATTTGAGGCATATTTTCTCTAGATCTGTGAGGTATTTTAATGGTGGTTTGATGGGAATTGCATTGAATCTGTACAACAGTTTTGGTAGTATGGCCATTTTTACAATGTTAGTTCTTCCTAACCATTAGCATGGTATCTTTTTCCATTTATTGAAATCCTCTTCAATCTCCTTTTTCAGAGTATTGTAGTTTTCACTGAATAAATCTTTCACATTCTTTGTTAGATTGATTCCTAAGTATTTCAATTTCTTGGTTGCTATTTTAAAGGGTATGGTTTCCTCAATTTCTGTCTCAGTCTGTTTGTTGCTCGTGTACAGGAATGCTATTGATTTTTGGGTGTTGACTTTGTATCTGGCTACACTGCTCAATTTGTCGATTAATTCCAGGAGTTTTCTTGTGGAGTTTTTGGGGTCCTCCATGTATAGTATCATGTCGTCTGCAAATAGTGATAGTTTGACTTCTTCCTTTCCTATCCTTATTCCTTTTATTTCTCTCTCTTGTCTCATTGCCCTGGCTAGTGCTTCCAGAACTATGTTGAATAGGAGTGGTGACAATGGACATCCTTGTCTTGTTCCTGACTTTAAAGTGAAGGTTTTCAGTTTATGTCCATTTAGTATGATGTTGGCTGTTGGTTTGTTGTAGATGGCTTTGATCAGATTGAGGTAGAGGCCTTCTATTCCTATTTTTTCTAAGGTTTTTAACATGAATATATATTGGACTTTATCAAAAGCCTTCTCTGCATCTATTGAGATGATCATGTGGTTTTTGTCTTTGACTGTATTAATATAGTGTATTACATTAATTGATTTGCGAATATTGAACCATCCCTGCATTCCTGGAATGAGTCCTACCTCGTCGTGGTGTATAATTTTCCCTATGATTCGCTGTAAGCTATTTGCCAGTATTTTGTTGAGTATCTTTGCATCTATGTTCCTTAGCAAGATTGGCCTGTAGCTCTCTTTCTTGGTTGGGTCTTTCTCTGGTTTTGGTATCAGTATAATACTTGCCTCCAGAAATGTGTTGGGGAGAGTTGCTTCCTCTTCGATTTCATTGAAGAGTTTGAGGAGTGCTGGCATTAGATCTCCTCTAAATGTTTTATAGAATTCTGCTGTGAAACCATCAGGGCCTGGGCTTTTCTTTGTTGGTAAATTTTTAATGACGTTTTCAATCTCATTAATTGATATTGGGTTATTCAGGATTTTTATGTCTTCCTGATTCAATTTTGGCAATTTGTACCTTTCTAGGAATTTGTCCATTTCTTCTGTATTTTCTATCCTATGGAAATACAGATTTTCAAAGTAGGTATTAATGATCTTTTGTATTTCTTTTGGATCTCTAGTGACTTCCTCTTCTTCATTCCTTATTGCATGAATTTGAGATCTTTCCCTTCTTTTTTTGATAAGGTTGGCTACGGGTTTATCAATTTTATTTACTCTTTCGAAGAAACAACTCTTTGATTCACTAATTTTTTGTAGAGTTTTCTTCATCTCTATTGCATTAATTTCTCTCCTGAGTTTTATAATCTCCTCCCTTTTTTGGGCTCTTGGTTTGGCTTGTTGCTCTTTTTCTAAGAGTTTGAGGTGTATCAATAGGTTATTTATTTGCTCTCTTTCTATTTTCTTTGTATATGATTTCATTGCGATAAATTTCCCTCTGAGGACTGCTTTCATTGCATCCCACAGATTCCGATAGGTTGTACTTGCGTTTTCATTTATTTGTAGGTAATTTTTAATTTCTTCTTTAACTTCTTCTGTGACCCATTGGTTATTCAGTAGGTTGTTGTCTAATTTCCACGTGTTTATGTGTTTTTTGGAGTTCTCTTTGTCATTAATTTCCAATTTTATTGCACTGTGGCCCGATAATATGCATGGAATAATTTGAATTCTTTTGCATTTAGGTAGATATGGTCTATGTGCTAGAATGTGGTCTATTTTGGAGAAAGACCCATGTGCAGCTGAGAAAAATGTGTATTCTGATGCTGTGGGGTGGAACACTCTGTATACATCTACTAAGTCCATTTGTTCACACTTCTGGTTCTGGTCTGTTATTTCTTTGCTGAGTTTCTGTCTGGTTGACCTGTCTCTTTGCGTCAGAGTGGTGTTTAGGTCCCCTATTACAATAGTGTTATTGGTTATTTGATTTTGTACATCTGTCAAGATTTGACTTCTAAAGTTAGGTGCTCCATTGTTTGGTGCATAAATGTTTAGGATTGTTACTTCTTCCTCTTGTAGCTTTCCCCTAACTAGTATGTAGTGGCCTTCTTGATCTCTTTTGATTGTTTTTGGTTTGAAGTTTACATTGTTTGCAAACATAATAGCTACCCCTGCTTTTTTCTGGGGGCCTGTTGCATGGAGAATTGTTTTCCAATCTTTAACTTTCAACCTGTGACTTTCTTTTTGAGTAAAATGTGTTTCCTGTATACAGCATATCATTGGATTGTGTTCCTTAATCCAGTCTTCCAATCTTTTCCTTTTGACTTTTGAGTTGAGGCCTTTTACATTAATGGTTATCATGGTTATATGTTGGTTTATTCTAGTCAGGTTATTTACTTGCAGTTTTCCTTCTTTTGCTGACTGTTTAATTATTTGTTCTGTTTAGGGAGTTATTTGTATCGTTGCTCTTGGGATTGTGGTCTCTTTTTTCTCTGTCTAGGATATCTTTTAGTGCTTTTTCCAATGCTGGTTTGGCACTCATGAAGTTCTTCAGTTGTTCTTTGTTGTGGAAATATTTTATTTCTCCATTGAATTTGAGAGATAATTTTGCAGGATACATCAGTCTGGGTTGGAAGTTATTTTGTCTCCGAATCTGTAGTATCTCACTCCAAGCTCTTCTTGATTTCATGGTTTCCGTTGAGAAATCTGCTGTGATTCTGATGGGCTTTCCTTTATAGGTGATCTGTTGCATTTCTCTAGCAGCTTTTAAAATTGTGTTCTTTTGCTGGATATCTGGGATCTTGACTATTATATGCCTGTGTGTGTTTTTCTTTGGGTTATGGATCATTGAGTTTCTGTATGCCTCGCTTAACTGAACTTCAGTGTCTTTTACCTTGTTTGGTAAATTTTCTGCTATTATTTCATCAGATATTATTTTTATATCGTTTGTGAGATCTCCTGCTGTTTCACACACTCCTATAATTCGAATATTGTTATGTTTTGCCTCATCTTGCAGCTGTTGGATTGACTTTTCTTGTGTCTTTGATGATATCATGAGATTCTTCCTTTCATGCTCATAAGCTGCCATGCTGTCTTCAAGTTCTGAAATTCTATCTTCGGTTTCATTTAAACGGTTTTGCATGCTTTCAGCGTTAGTTTTCAAA
>PVLD010032730.1:0-14344 GCA_004027595.1 Dinomys branickii
TAGATTCCACCACTGACCTTTGGGCCTTTCCAGCACAGATCCGTGAAACAGGCCTGCATGAGACGTTGCCGTGGGCTCTAGGTCTCCAGTTGGACTTGTGGGAGGCACTGTTATGAGCTCTAGGTATTCAGCCAGATTCATGTAGGACACTGTCATGGGATCAAGGCCCTCAGCTGGACTCCTTGGTCTTAGTGTGTGGACAGATTTCCTGCACTCTTTTGTATATTGTTCTTTGGGTGACTATTATAAATAATCATATAAAGTATGTGTCCTGTATTATATTGTTTCTCCTTGCAAAAATAACCCCAAACCAACACAGTAAGGAAGCCCAAAACAGGAACCATTAGTCAGTACGCCAAGTATACAGAAGATTCCTGGCCGTTGTCTGCCTCACCTGCTCCTCTGGACCCAAAGGAACTATATAAATGTGACTATACAATCCTCTCATTTCCCTTCTAGTTATCAAAGCTAAGGAAAAGGGCTAAGGCAGAGACATCAAAACTGGTTGGTACATTCCTAATTTCTCGTTTTTTCCCTCCTCAGAGCACCAGAGATTGAAAGAAGAGGGGCAACCACAAGCAGCACTCAGCTTATGGGAGGGAAAGAAAGGCAGGGAAGGAGACAGAAAATAAATGAACAGACAGCAAATTACCACCAAGCAGCCAACAACAGACTTTGCCAGAAGACCTGGACTACTAATGTAGAAGTGACTAATCCACAGCTGCTACTGAAAACAAGAGTACGACCTGCATCAGCCCCAGAAGAAGGCAAACAGCCAAGGGAGGGACATGGGGAGGGCATTAAAGAAACTGCCCATTGTTACTAACCAGGGAGCAATACAAGACCCCTGGGAAAGAACAACAGTAAGTCAGGGCATGACAGAAGAAGAAGGAGATGTAAAATCAGGTCATGCTGAAGCCAGGGGGTGGTGAGTGCACAGGTGGGCTGGGGGAGCACAGGGAGGAGGCATCTGACACAGGAGGATCGAGGGGGAAGGATGAGAGAGAGAGGAGGTGGTAGCAGAAGAAAGGGAAGGTAAGCCGAGAACAGAACACTTTAAGCTAACCTAGAACTCCATTGTGAAGGACAAGTCACGAGGCAGGATACAGCGCAAAAAGCATGAGCTCCACATTTTACCACTGCTAAGAAAGAGCACAGCCTTCTGAGCTTATGTGGAAAGACATCTAGGCAATCCACAGCAATGACTGCCAAGCGCCACAGGACTCCTGAGAGTCACCCAGGCTCTCAGCAGCACTAAATGGCAGCAGCCTCAGCACGTATGCTTTTTTGTGTTTTGGCTTCAGGTTTTGTGCCATGCTAGGAATCAAACCCAGGCCTCGCACATGCTAAGCAAGCACTCTACCACTGAGCTTCGTTTCTATCCCCTTACCATGATGTTTAAATTGCTTTCCCGAAGGCACCCAGGTGCTGAACAATGTATATCACTAAGATATCTGCCTGGCTACAGGATATACGCATCCTTCTTGCCCCACAGTAGACAAATGGAGAAGGACCCAGGCTGTGCATTTTTTTCTCCTTGCTCCACTGGCCACACACCAGCTGCTTTAGGCCACTCCTCAATTTCCTGCTCACTTTAATCCTTCTAAAACAAACCTACCATCTACTTTTAACTTTTGCTTCCAGTATGCAAATGGTAGTAAATTTAACAGAAGCATCAGGAAGGCAAACTGGTATAAGGGCTGTCCCACTTTCTTAGTTTTTTCTGGCAAAGAGTTCTGAAGCTCTGTTGCATGGTGGCTTATGGGAAATTCTCCATGCTACTAAGCAAGAAGAAGGCTGAGGGGAAGATTAGGTCTTAAGACCCCAGACCTATTCAGGCTACATGGGCAGCAGGGAGGAAATGACTAACGGGAAATGCCTAGCCACCTTCCTTTTCTTTTCTTTTTTTCTTGGTCTTTTTGAGACAGGGTCTCACTATATAGTTCAGGCTGACCTTAACTCACTTTGCAGCAATTCTCCTCCTTTAGCCTCCAGAGTGCTGGGATTACAAGCGTGTGTCACCAAGCCCAGCCTAACCACCTTCTTGCGCTCTTGTTTTGCATGGCTGAGAATATCTACATACTGGAATCAGACCAAGAGATAAATGTCCAATTTCACACAAATCAGTAAAACTCAGTTTCAGGCTAGAAAGAAATACAATGAATGGCTAGAAGGTCAGCAGCAGACCAGGGACTGTAAAACCCAGCAGTAACATCAGGGAGCCTGAATTCTGGGCTGACTTTGCTTCTGTGGCTCATCCAAGCGCCACTCAAAAGGAGAAGGAAGATTGGGGTGGGGACAGAGGCTGCAAAGAATCACCCCCCAGTCCACCACATTCACCTGACACTTTGACATTTTTGACATTCATCTATTAAAGGATCAATGTGAGGGTAGAAGCAAGAAGACGGAGAGAATTCAGGCAAAGGAGTAGAGACTTAAAGGTTAAGCTTTTGAGACAAAGTATCTACCATTTAGGAAAATCCAAGTTTTTAAAAAAAAAATGCTAGATGTACTGGCACACACCTGTCATCCCAGTCCTCAAGAGACTGAGGCAGGACAATAATTGCAAATTCAAGGCCAGTCTGGGCTACACAGTGAATTCAAGGCCAGCCCAAACTACAAAAACCTGCCTCAAAAAGCCACAAAAAAGAAAAACATCTCCATATCTACACTTCTTGGGAAAAAAAAAAATACTTGAACACACAGGAAGTGTGTGCCTCCCCGGTGTTGTACAGTCTATGAGAAGTATTACAAGGTCTCCAGGAAAGGGAAATACATATACTGCTCAACTGGCCTCAGGCCACACCAGACCACCTCTTCCCACAGGCACCAGTGAATCACCAATGTGTGGGCGCCATGTGTGAGTGCTTAGGGGCACGTGAGCCCTATGATCTCACCCCATCCTGCTCTTCAGGAATACCTACTTAGGGGCTGGAGGCAAGAATGCTCGCCAGTGCCCAACTGGGAAACACACAGCTCAGGAAGTGAGGGGAGAAAGCAAGCTGAGCATGTACTTACTCAAAGTCCTCAAACTCCAGTTCGGCTCCCTCTACTGATGGACCCTGGCTGTCTGAGGAAGAGGAGGAGGTGGAAGAGCGGAGACGGTTCTGTTGGTAGCGCATGGAACGCTGGCGAATACTGTCTCTCCGTGAGAGATACTGGATCATCCTCTGGGCGTAGTATGCAGCAGGAGATAATCTGAGATAGAGATGGAGAAACAAACTAGCACTAATGTGGGAACACTGCACTGTGAACGGTAGTAAACCAGCTTTCCCTTGGCATCACCCTGCTGAGGTGAATCCGGTTATGTGAAAAATAAAGGGTATTTAACTCACCAGGAGGGTGGTACTGCAGACTGTGTTTATCAGACTATCATCAATGGTTCTGTTCTCTAATTTTTTTTCTTTCAGACAGGGTCTCACCATGCGGTACAGGCTGGCCTTGAACTTGCTTATATAGCCCAGGCTGACCTCACTCACAGTGATTCTCCTGCTTCAGCCTCCCAAACGCTGGGATTACAGGCATGCGCCACCATGCCCAGCTCACCAGTGGTTCTGCTCTGAGACAAGGCAAATAGGCAGTTTAATCAGGCACCTTCTAATCTAACTGCCCATCCCAAGAGGATTAACACTGGGCGTCTTACAGCTTAAGGACCTAGCTGAACTTCTCAGAGTGCCCTTAAGCAGACTGACAGCCTGTCCTTGATCATTACCACTCTTATGCAAAATGTAAGAAATGAAAAGAACCTTGGCAGTCATCTATTCTTTCATTTTATAGATGGGGCAGGAGATGGTAACCCTTCAATGATTAAAAAAGTTACCAACAGGTATAGGATTTTTACCAGGACTTCTTTCTTCCCCAACAAATACACAAAGCTTGAGGCTGTCCTCGCTCCTTAACATGGCCTCTTTGGGCCTCCTACTGCTCCCTTATCATAAGCATTTGTACCTTAGAGAAAATATTCCAGACAGGGACTGAGAGTACTAGGGAAAATAGGGAGAGATTTTTCTATTCTTACAACCAGTGTCTCAGAGGCTCCACAGGCACATCGCTCTTCCCTGGGCTCTTCCAATAAGCATCAGCCCAGCCTGACATTCTTCAAACCAAAGCCACACATAACATCTTGATACTCCCCGACAACTTCTAGTGTAGAGTACAATTCCCACATTTCATCCCTTCTTTCTCAAGTGTGCCCTCCGTCTCTTATATCACTGTTACATAATTTGAGGCTATGAACATGAGAGAGGAACAATGGCAAAAAAATGTTTTATATGATATTAAGAGGACTGCTAAGCAAATTCCAAGACTCAAAGCCTGAGGCATACACTTTGATTTAATAATTGCACTAGGATTTTTATCCTACAGAAACACACAAGAATACACATAAGGAAGTTCATTTGCAACATTGTTATCATTTGTGAAAAACTGGGAAACAAGTCAAATGTCCAAAAACAGATTAAATAAATTATATCCACACAAAGAAACACACCAAAGCTATTAAAGAGAATGAAGTATCCCTATATATTCACAAGAAAAGGTGTCTAAAATAAACTTTAAGTGGGGAAGAGATTTAAAGAATGGTGTTACACACTAATATATAATATTCTTTTAGGAAAAGACTAAAAAGAAAGACAAAAATTCTAATAAGGATTCTTGGAGATTTTATGCTCCTATAATCTTTGAATATGAAAAGGAAAAACTATGCATCCTGTTATTTTTTTCATGGAAAAGTAGAATAACTGAGACAGGAACAGATGTATCCAAATGGCACAAAAAATATTTGTTGTTATGCATGGTGGCACTTGCCTTTAATCACAGCTACTAAGGTGTCTAAGGCAGGAGGATCGCAACTTCAAGGCTAGCCTGGTCTAACTGAGACTCCCCCCCATCTCAAATCAAAATCAAACAAACTCAAACAACCACTAAAGAATTTGCAAACACTTTGCCACTTGACTTTTCTGTACCCTGAGGCTTTCTCCTCAGGAAGTCTACTCCTAAGCTACAGGTGCTCCTCTAGTCAGCTCCTATAGGAACAGAGACAGTTTCTGAAATGCGTGTCAGCAAACGTGGTATCCTTCTGGTCAACCACCAAATGGTATTCCCAAGCAGGCAGCTGGCAATCTTTGGAATGTCTGTGATATGGGATGATGTGCTGCACTATGCGTCACTGAATCCAAATGCTTTCTGTCCAGCAGGCGGGCGTGAGGTGCGTAGATGCCTTGGCCAAGTTCATCAGAGCACTAGAGCTACTTCCCAAAAGCCTCAAACGGTGAGATTTTCATTCTCCATTTGGGCTCCTGTTCCCATACATTTTATAAGGAGGAATCACAGAGGTCAATGTGTTTATGCCACTGAGCTATATCCCTGGCCAACAGTCAATGTGTTTAAACTGTTCTTCTATCTACCAAATATACAGAAAATTTCCAGCAGAAATCAATTTAAGTATTGGTTAAACTCTTAAGCCAATCAGAATAGAAAAGAATGTAACAAAAGTAAAGTTTAAAACGAAAAATTTTTTAACTAATTCTAAAAAGTGGCAAGTTCACTCATTCCTTGGTTTACAGCCTACCTTAACTAAGAAAAAGAGTAATATTACTGATGATTGTGGTAGAAATGACACTGATGGTAATCACGACTGACCTATTAGACAGGGACATAATTTCAACACTAGGTAACCCCAGTTGTTTAATTTCACTATAGGACAGGAATTTCCCAAACTATGTATTAATGATTGAGGAAAAAGAAAATATTCCTGACATCCCAGTCTTGTCCTTCACAAGTTGCTGAGTGCTAAGCAGATGACTCAAAAATGGCATTGTTCTATGCATACAGCATAGGGTGAAGCCTAAGAAAAATAAGTAACAGGTAATGAAGTATTAACAATCATTCTACTTAAGAATAGGAAAACCATCAAACAACTCCACAATGTTCCAAGTGGACACTGTAAATGTTTAAATGACTCCTCAGATTTTCTTTAAGGAAGAAACACCTTCCCCTCCAAAAAACCTTATTTGTGTTCAAAGGGAAGATATAAAAATGCCAACACCAGAAAGTATGAGGCTTTAGGTAATAAAGAAATCAGAGCAGGAATAAATAACAGATTACATGAAAAGAGAACAAATAATGGTTTGTAACAATCACTGCTGAATTTTGCCAGGTCAAGATTTCTGGGCATGAAGACAACCTAAAAAAGGAAACTTTTATAGTAAGAAGTTTTCTCAGTGTCTCAAAGTATTTAATTCATGTGAAAAAATGTCCTATTATTAGAGGTTTGTAACTCTCAAACATAATTAGAGGCTAACATAAACTTCCTTGTGTCACTCATCATCTAAGTTGTCCACCTGTTGTTAAAGGGAGTGTGGAAAAGGAAGAGAATAACAGGATCTTTTCATTGGGCTGTCAGGAAGGACGTACAATGCCATGACACAACTGTGGCAGCAACAAAACTGTTCAATATCCCTGGAATCAACTTTACCAAGAGGTGTTTCCAGGTGGACATGAAAACCTTAATCTAGAGCAAAGCTCATCCAGCTTATCTGGCCACCTACACTGCTAACTTTCCAACCTCAAGAGTATAAAACACTCTCTTCTTTCGGCAGAGCTTCCCAATGTGCTCTGATATTAGTTAAAGGTGCAGGCTTTGTTTTTTTAGATCACTACCAGAATTAGTAAATCCAGCTGTGACAACTCCAAGGGGCTGCTCTCTGCAGTTAAAAACTCAACATCTTGACTTTGGTTCTATTACAACCATCAGGGAAGGATGGGCCTGAAACTCTTTAAGACAGGGTCTCACTATGTAGTTCAGACCGGCCTTGACTCCCTATGTAGCCCAGGCTGGGCTCGAACTCATAGCAATCCTCCTGCCTCAGTCTCCCAAGTGTGCACCACATAGCTGAAAACATTTTAAAAATTTCTTCAAGAACTTTTCAAATGTCTTAAGTATAAAGCAAGCACTAAACAACTTGTTTCATTCATTCTTTCTTCACTCATTTTCTTCCTTCAGATACTTAACAAAAATTCAACGATAGAGGGACCTGAACTTCTGCCCTCTGATACTCTAAACTATCTCTCAAATGACAGCAAATGGGGTTTTTGTTCACTTAATTTTTATTTTCCCTATATATATTTTTTAAAGTCTGTCCTCCTTCTGGCTGTCCACAAACTCATGGCAGTCCCCTGGGCCAGCAGAAAAGCATATCCTGTAATGGCCTGTGGCCTCCACAGGCTCCTCTAGTACCCCACTCACAGAAGGGAGCCCCCAAAGGACAAGACCTCAGTTAGAACCCTGTCACCAGCGGTACTGTTCACTTACCTGCAACACTTCCCAATCACCTGAACCACCTGTCTCAAAACTGTGACTGAAGAGCAAAAGAGCACCAGGACCAGAGAGGCACAGAGAGGGGTTCCAACGACTTGGCAACCCCAAGGGCCGCCCCTCCCCCCACCTGGTGTCATTTCTCACTTTGGCCTTACCTCGCTGGGTCTGGGTATATTGGGTGCTCTCTGGATCCTGCTCCATCATAACGGGATAATGAAATGAGGGAAGACTCCAGCAGCCTCCTAGCAGAGATTAAAAAAATGGCAATAATCCCTGTCAATTACCAACTCAGAGGTCATTCATAAGGGATAATGGGGGAGAGATAAATGTAAAATAACAGGTGTATCCAGCTAACACCTGTTATTTGAGATCACCCTTTCAACAAACTAAGTATGTAGAGACCTAAATAAATGAAGAGCTACAGCGCTCCCACACTGGATGTGGCCACTGTGTCATGTTAAATACTGGTCTTCAGTGAGAAATGAACAAGTGCCTCAGAAACATGAGCTCACCGCTGCTAGGCACAGTACTTCAAATGGACAAACAGGAGACTGTGATCAACACAGGAGAAATCAGGCGCGCACAGAGATTATCATGTAGTGCCAACATGTATTAGCATTCAGGTCCTCCCTGCCATCAGAATCCACACCCACTATCTTCTGCTCCTTCTGCTCAGCCCATATCTTTTTGTGAGCAAGAGTTACTCTCAGGGTTCTCTTAACAACTGACAAACCTTTACTTGTATGGCCTAGTCTCATCATAAACTCAACCAATCACATGTGATACACATACAAATTTTACTGAGCACTTTTTGGGTGCCAGGCAATACACTAAGCACTTCACAAGTATTTATTTAAACTTTCACTGCAACCTGGAGAGGTGGGCATGACTATGTCCAGGAGAACACTGGGTCTAGAAGACTCTGTGGCACAGCTATTAAGTAATAGTGCCGAGACTCCAGTGAAGGCTTATCTTACGCTTCAAACCTCTATATTGTACCGCAGGGCCTTCCAAGGTACAGGCAGGAAAGACGTGCCAGCTGTATATATCCATGGTGAGCAATGGACATTGGCGAAGAGAAAGGTATGTATCCCATCACTCAGCTGCAGCCAATTGCTACCAAGCTGCAATACAGGATTAGTATTGCTGGCCTTCCTATTTAAGGAACGCCAGAAATCTGGACTTTTGCATGAAATCTTCTGGTTGTTAAATTTCAGCAATATTTTTTTTCCCACAGGACAAAAGCCAGATGAAACACATCTGATAAACACAGCCCAAGGGCTCCCTGTCTACCATATCTTCCACACCTCTTCTCAACTCCTCTGGCTTGGCAGCCAATCAAGCTCCTGCCATGGAACAGGTTTCAAAGGAAGTGGTCTCACAAAGAAATGCACATTGTTCCTTTCCAGCAGCATCTTGCCTAGCTCTCCCAGGAACAGGTCTTCAGCTCCCTGCCAGAGTCTTCTTTAAGCAGATATGCAGGATAAGGACAGCAGCTACCGATCTTTTCCAATTGAGTTCATTTAATTCAGTGTTATTAACACCAGCTGGCTTTAGGGATAGTCATGTGCAGTCACTTTACCCTAGCAACTGGCCCACTGCAGCATTTCCCATAACAGCATGGGAAGTGATAAAACCAAGGCCCTAACAATAATGGCTTGCAACCTTTCAGGTCCAAGACAGTTAAATGATGCTTTCCACCTAGACATGGCCTACATGCCACACTTGAAACTATCCTATCTCTGGATGGGGAGAACACGATGTAACCAATGAGAAAACAAAAACCAGTAACATACATCTTCCCTCCTGGTAGAACACAGGAATCTTCAAGGAACAGCAACGCTGTGCTTCATCTACCATGAAACACTTTTTTTTCCACTTTCTAATGTGTCAGAAATTGGGATATATCTTATAATTGTGTGACACATTGTAATTGGCAGGATTTTTCCCCCTTTCATCAGTACACATAAAATAATGGCCTATCTTTGACTCTGAAATACGAAGTGTGAGAGACAGAAAAAGTGAGAGGTACAGATTGGAAAAAAAAGAGGAGCAAAATTTTGAGAAGAGTATTCAGGATATTTATGTCATCTTTTTAAAAATTTTACTTTTAACGGATAGATAAAAACAAAATTATGCACATTATTAGGGTACCAAGTAGTATCTCAATAAATAATCGCATTGTGTAAGGTTTAAATCGGGTTAAACATACTGATCTATTTTCCTTAATATGCATCATTTCTTTTTGTAAGAACTATCAAAATCCTTTCCTTTAGTTTTTTGAAATGTATATTACTGTTACCTATAGTCACTTTACTGTGTAAGAACACATCAGAGCTTCCTACCTCTAACTATAATTTATTTTTTTCTATCTAACTGTAACAGTACACAATGGCCAACTTATGTCACCTTATATAGTACTGATTCATTACCAATGAACTAATTCTTTAGGGGTTGAAGAACAGAGGCAAGATTTAAGAGCAGCTGGCTGATGAAGTGCTCTGGAGTTAGCCCCGAGTATCTCTGAACCTGTTGTACTGCCCTCCAAACAGCTACTAAGTAAAGCGGAGGCCCTTTGGTGAGATGCATCCTCCAGAGTGGTGAAAATCTACTCTTAAGTGCTTCCGCTGGGCAAATGAACCTGGTAAGGGAGGAGGCAAATACTACCCCCAACTATGTCAAGGTGGGGACAGTACTGAAAGAGATGAGATGACTTCACAAGTGTTGTAAAGGAGATTTCTAAACTGGAAGAATTTGTATTAGGTAACTTTAATTTTAACAATTCCATTTAATAATCCTGCAGTCTACTTCCCACTCTATCAATCTTAATCTTCTTGTCTTAATTTGGAAGAGTTCTTTACATTACAGCAGAACCAAAATGTTAAGCTTTGTCTCTGCAGAGTCCCTGATGAGGTTCTTTCAGAGCATGCATCTCCTGTGCCTACTTATTAACAGACTGACATCTGCAGACAATGCACAGCAGGCTGGCAAGCCATATATACGGCATTTTAACTGCTGATACACAAAATCAAGAGAGCCAACCAGTACAAACAGTGCCTCCCCACACACACAAGTCACTCATGAGACAAACTCTGCACACACACTAGCTGGAGTAAAATAGGCCTCTCCCATTGTTGTGAAATAAAGAAACAACCACAGTTACTAGATGGAAAACTTCACCACTCCTAAGAACCTCAAAGAAAACTCTTTCTCCTGGCATTAGCTTCTTGTAGAGAGCTGACGGTAGGAAATGGCACGAGAAAACGGAATGAGATGGCAGCTGTGTGCCTTCCGCTCCAGCCCCCACAAATGTGACTGGGCTTAATAATCTATCATGCACTCTGATAATGTGAAATCAGGAAGGGCTGAGGGAGGGCACAGCTAAGCTTGCTCAGGACGAAAGCTGCCCTTTCATTTTGACCTGTAATCTCAATTTAGAAATATCCTAAAGAATCACTGAAGCTCTGACAGAAAAAAACAAATACCCCTTTCTTTTCTCCACCAGAATTGTTCACAAAAGGCACACCAAGAGTTGTGCTATTTTGATCCACTGAAAAGCAGAAAGATTACAATTTACATGTTATGTATAGTCATAATGTATACACCACACACAAAGATTACTCAGAAGCCATTTATTAATAAAGGTATTTTTGAAAAGTCTGAAGACCATTGCTCTAAAAAAAAAAAGCTTACATTACTTTAAGAATATTCAGGGCTGGAGGTATGCTCAGCATTGCCTGGCAAGCTCAAGGTCCTAAGTTCAATTCCCGGTACCCAAAAAAAAAAAAAAAAAAGAAAAAAGAAAAAAAAATCAATACTTAGGCTAACATATCAAAATATAGAAGATATAAACATAAAGCATAGCCATATTCATATGTAGACAGAGCAAAATAAATGATAATGCAAACATGACAAAATGTTAACATTTAGGGAATGTGGGTGAAGGGTAAATGAGAATTCTTTATATATTTTTGCAACTCTTCTGCAAGTCTGAAGTTATTTTAAAACTAAAAAAAAAAATTCAACATACAAAACCTTAAAGTAAAAGTAAGTTATAAGAGGTAGCCATGGACTGGGTGTGGTGGTGCATGCCTGTAATCCCAATATTTGGGGAGGCTGAAGCAGGATCACTGTGAGTTCAAGACCAGCATGGACTATATAGTGAGTTCAAGACTAGCCTGGATAACACAGCAAGAGCCTGTCTCAAAAAACAAATAGGGGCTCGGGGTATAGCTCAGCAGTACAAGTGCCTGCCTGGCAAACACAAGGTCCTGAGTTCAATCCCCAATACCTGAAAAAAAATTTTTTTTGACATCAAAAAACAAATAAAAGGAGGTAGCCATTCATTTCAAAAGAATGACTTCTATTAAAGATTTCTTGAAACACCAACTTGCCCTTATGTTCTAAAGAAGGTTTGCTGAACTATCAGCCTGGGTGAGTAGTGTTAACAGCCATAGCCTGTATCCATCCATTTATTTACATATTACCTGCAGGTGCTCTGGAATTCCTAAGGCAGAGCTGAGTAATCCTCATAGTGACAAATCCTGAAATATTTACTACTACCAATTCCTTAGAATGAAAGATTTGCCTGCCCTTTTCTAAAATTTTTACTTATACAGTAGCACCTCAGTTCACAAAAGCTTTTGTTTGCAAACAATCTGGCTCACATTTAGCAAAATTTTGTGTTTTTTTGCTAACTGCAATTGGGTAACAAACTTGAGGAAGGACATCTTTCATACAAACACAAACTGGCCATCATTTCCAAATTCATAGAACAAATTAAGTTTACATACCAAGGTACCACTGTGTAAAATGCCTTGAAAAACAAAGTAGAATGACTAATGACTGAATTAAAAAAAAAAAAAAAACCCTAGCTAGGCGTGGTGGCACACACCCATAATCCCAGCACTCGGGAGGCTGAGGCAGGATCATTGCCAGTTTGAGACCAGCTTGGGCTACAAAGTGAGCTCAAGGCCAGCCCGAATGCATACTAAGACCCTTTCTCAAAACAGACAAAAATAAAAATAAAAAATAAAAACCCCTAGAAATCAAGTTTTATGCATTGAAGTCACAATTACTGGGCTGGGGATGTAGCTAAGTGGTAGAGCACTTGCCTAACATGAATCAGGCCCTAAATTTGATCCCTAGCATTTACTTTTTTTTTATTTTAAAAAACACTATTAAGCTCTGCTACAGTCATAATTAGGCACAGAATTTAAGCTGTAAAATTGCTAATAGTTTAAATTAACACAACATTCCTTCCAATTAATATTTTGAATATTTGCAAGGTGATTCCCAGCTGTGTACTTGAGTGAGTAGGAAGACAATAAAAAACAGGAAAAAAAACTCCGGAAAAGGAAAAACGGTCAGGGAGGATGAGATGCATCTTCTAAAAGGACCTTCACTCCAATTTTATAGTAATCAGTGTCTGAGAAGCCCAGTCTGGGTATTTATCTAGACAGAATACAAACCAATGACAAACTCTCCTTTAACCCCTCCTTACTAAACAATTATACTCCAAAGACATTCTTTTAGAAGATTCAAAATATGTACAGGTACAAATTCTGTATGATGAATCACATCATTATGTAAATCTAAAATGTACCAATAAAAGCAATTCTTTAAAAAGACACTTTTAACTGGTTGTCAGATCACAGAAAAAGTCATCAATACTCTAAAGCAAATAAACATGCCCAGATCTTCCCCAACCACTGGCAACAATCAAATGGCAGAACCGTATAGTCTCTCTCCATAATCAAGGAAAGCCTGCTCACAGAAGCAAACATGCTACTGGGGCCCTATGTCTCAGGAGTAATTTCCTCGCCTGGTTTCAATGTGTGGGTGGCATTTGCTATTTAAATTCAGGAAAGCCAAACCCAGACTAACAGCTCCCTTCTGCCTAGGAAATACAACCCAAACTCCTCAGCTTAGCAGCCAAAGCCTTTAAGCCAAATTTCTCACTCTTAAACATAATACATGCTATATAACTCAACTGGTTTTCAAACTCTTAATCTTGGAACTCCTTAAAAATTAGCAGGACCTCGTGGTGGCCCATCCCTGAAATCCCTGGTACTTAGGAGGTTGAAGCAGGAGTATTGCAAGTTTGAGGCCAGCTTGGCCAACTTTATGAGACCCTGTCCCCAAATAAAAAGCAAACAAGGGCTAGAATTAGAGCTTGGTGCTGGAGTACTTGCCTAAAATGCATGAGGCCCTGGGTTCAATCCCCAGTACTGGGAGGGGTAGGAGGATAAGGATTTGAGAGCTTTGGTTTATATGGGCTGTATATGTCAATATTTACCATTTTTAAAAACAGAAATTAGCTATTTTTTTGACACCGGAAATCGAACTCAGGACCTTGCACTTGCCGCTGAGCTATATCCCCGGCCCTAAAAACAGATTTTTTTTCTACATGCATACGCATTCAATTAGCCATCAGAATGAAAACCTCATTGTATTTCATACAGCCTCTAAACATTCCAGTGTACCTCTGTGAAAGAACGAGAGCAAAAAAACCACAATATCCCAGTTATAATAAATATAGCTTTGACTTGGGGGATTCCAAGCTAGGTTTTGAGAATCATCTCTCTAGCTAAACTATACACACCTCACTATCCTGCTTCTGGAAAGTTTTTCTCCTTCATCATTGCCCATAAAAATCCTTTAACACTCAAATACAAATTCCAGCCGGGCATGGTGGTACATGCCTGTAATCCCAGCACCAGGGAGGCTGAGGCAGGAGGATCATTGTGAGTTAGAGATCAGCCTGGGCTACAAAGTGAGCTTAAGGCCAGCCTGAACTTCATAGTAAGACCTTGTCTCAAAAAGACAAAAAAACAAAAACAAAAAACGAGTTCACCCTGTCTTCCTCAGTATCCCACCACATTCTGTCTCTCTCAAGAGGCCTTCTCTGCATTTATTTTATTAAATAGAGAGAGAGAGAGAAAGGAATGAAGGAAGGAAGGAAGGAAGGAAGGAAGGAAGGAAGGAAGGAAGGAAGGAAGGAAAAGAAAGGAAGGGGAGGGGAGG
>PVLD010032731.1:0-14343 GCA_004027595.1 Dinomys branickii
ATAAAAGCCTCAAGTTTGTCTTTCTTTATAGCTGAATAATATTCCATTATGTAAAAATGTCACAGTTTTTTTTATCCAGTCCTCAGTGGATGGACATTTGGGTTGCTTCCACGATTTAGCTATTACAAATTGTGCTGCTATAAACATGGGTGCACATATGTCAGAGTGATATGATGCTTTCAGATCTTCTGGGAAAATACCCAGAAGGGGAATAGCTGGGTTGAGTGGGACCTCTAGACCTAGTTTGCTGAGGAATCTCCAAACCAATCTCCACAGTCGTTTCACCAGTCTGCATTCCCACCAGCAGTGCAGCAGAGTTCCTATTTCTCCACAGCCTCGCCAGCATTTGTTATTGGATGATTTCTTAATGCTGGCCAATCTTACTGGGGTGAGATGAAATCTCAATGTTGTTTTTACTTGAATTTCTTGAATGAATAAAGATGTAGAACATTTTCTCATATATTTATTTTCCATTTGTATTTCTTTATCTGAGAAGTGTGTATTCATCTCAGATGCCCATTTGTGGATTGGGTCTTTGAATTTGGACAGGTTCATGCTTTTTAATTCTTTGTATGTTCCTTTTGAACAATTACCTCCTGTTTCACAATATCTGTTTAACATGGTGGTCCTTATTTACACTTTCAGCTTCTCACACCAGAGAGACAATGTTATACTTACATATATGTGTCCAATATATTTCACTTAAGAATATGGTCTCAAGGTCCATCCATTTAGCTATAAATGTCTCAAGTTTCTGCTTCTTTATAAATGAGTAATAGTCTATTGTATTAAAAAAACACAACTTTTTTATACATTTGCCAGTTGATGGGCCTTTGTGTTGTAATATGTAGACAACTGGTGAGTTTTGACACATGTGTGCACCTGTAGCACCATCATCACAATCAAAATAATAAACATATCTAAGAACACTAGATGTGCTGTCATAAAAATTTAGTGCACTGTACATTCTATTAATTATACAAAGCAGAAAAGCAAAATAATACACATTTAGGACTACACCAAGCTAAAACATATTGTACATCAAACAAAAAAAATCAGTAGAATGAAAGGCAACCTGAGGAATGGAAAGAAACATTTACAAACCATTTATATAATAAAGAGTTAATATCCAAAATATATATTTTAAACACCACTGCAATCCAATAGCTAACAAATAACTCAGTTTAACAATAGGCTACGGACCTGAACAGACATTTCTTCAATGAAGACAAAGAATTGACTACCGGATATTTGACAAGGTGCCAAGTATTACTAAACACAAGGAAAATGTAAAGCGAAACTTCAATGAGGTATACTCAGATACCAACTATAATAGTTTTATCGAAAAAAAAAACAGTAGGTTAAGTGTTAGAGGGCATAAAGAAACAAAAATCCATGATGAGAATATAAAACGGTGCTGCCATTATGGAAGATTATACGGAAATTTCTCAAAACACCAAAACCAGAACTAACACCTTCATCCAGCAACCTGTGTGTACATATATTCAAAGGAATTAAAGTCAGGATTTTGGAAAGCAATACCTGCATTCCCATTTTTTTGCTGCACTATTATTCATCCATATATTAATAATATATGGATGCTACCTAAATGTTTGTTGATAAGTGAGCAAATAAAGAAAATGTAGCATATACTCCTAATGGAATATTAATCAGCCTTTAAAAAAGGAGAAAACTAGCTGGGCATAGTGGCACATGTTTGTAATTCTAGCACTCTGGGAGGCTGAGGCAGGAAGATGATGGTTTTAAATCCAGCTTGGGCAACACAGCAACTTAGGGAGAACCTGTCTAAAAAAAAATGGTTTTTTATGAAAGCAGACATACCTGACTGTGAAGGCCTTGTATTCATTCCCCTATATGGGCAAGAAAAACACCAATAGAAGCAAATCCTATTGCAACATAGATGAATCTGGAGGGTGTCATGCTAAGTGAAATTAAGCAGTCACAGGAGGACAAATACTGCATGATTCCATTTATATGAGGTATCGAAAATAATCAAACTCAGGGTAACAGAGGGCATAGTGGTGATGGCTGCCAGGGGAGTACAAGGAAGACAAAACTGGGAATTGTTGCTCAATGGGAATAAAATTTCAATTATGCAATATAATAATGAATTCTAAAGATGCGCTATATGCTTATGTTTTTTACTTTGTAAGTTATAAAGGTTAAAGACATTATACTTTTGCAACCTCAGACAAAACCCACTGGACTTGGAGTCAGAAGGCTTGATTTGCACTTCAGAATGTAATTCACTGCCAGCAAAAACGAATTCAAGTTAGTCTATTAATGTCAGTTTCCTCATGCAGTATGTAGATAAAAATATTCATTCTAAATATTGGTATGAGAATGTAATTAGCCAACAGATGTGAAATATCTAGAAAAAACCCAAAATTAAATAAGCACAGAATAAATATTACTATCTTCTTTGTATTCCTCAAACGTTACATATGCATCAGCTTGGATATTGCTCAGAAGTTCATTCCCATGATAAATTCACCTTTTAGCAAAACAAAGACAATAAACACACAACTACAATTTCTAGAATTAACAGCATGGCTAATCTGAAGTTGCTTGTGCACTAATACCTAGCAATGTTCAATGAAAGTGAATCATTTAAAACTAGTCAGTTTAAAAGTAAAAAAGTATTTTACATACCTGAAATGTGGATTTGAAAGTCAAATTAATGTGAGTAAATTAGAAACCTCATGCATTCTCAAAACAAAATTTTCACCAGCTGCTATGACAGCCACTCCAGGGGTTGATATTGGAATGACAAACAGATATTGTCTTTATGCTTGTAATCAAGTTTACTGACATATAATTTAAATATAATAAAAGCACATCTATTTTGGTGTGTGATCTTTCTCCAGCTCACATAGCCCCTGGTCAGCTTTATTTCTCTACAGCCTAGCTTTGCCTTTTCTAGATTATATAACCAGAGTCATACAACACGGTTTCTTTTGTCTAACATGTGTTCCAAATTCATTGAACAGGAATGCCAGAGTGGGGCAGGGTATGTAACTCAGTGGTATAATGTATGCTTAGTATGCATGAAGCTCAGAGTTCAATACCTCCCTGAAAAAAAGAATGTATTAAGCATCCATTCTTTCTTTTTGTGGTACTTAGTATTGAACAGAGGACCTACACACTGAGAAACATCCACAGTTTTACCAAATAAAAATTTTGCATTTAGGACAGCATATTGCTAAATTGCCCAGACTGAGTTTTAACTCAAGATCCTCCTGCCTCAACTTCCCAGAATTCTATGCTCCACATCTGCCTAGCCATTTCTTTTTTATAGCTGAGAAACAGTATGCTGTAAGAATACACAATACTTTGTTTATCATTCACCTTTTTATAGGCATTTGAATTGTTTGTTTTTATTTGTTTTGAATAAAAATGCATCATGGACATTCATAAAGTCTTTGCGGAGGGAGGTATGTTTCCATTTCCCCTGGAAAAATACCAAAGAATGAGATTTTCAAATTTCTTGTTTTACATTTTTAAGAAATTGCCATACTGTTCTCAAAAATCAGCATATCAATGCACATTATATCAAGTGTAGGTGGGGCCTTATTGTTCCACATACTCCTCAGTGTCTCATATTGTTACCCTTAGGGTTTTACCCAGGCTAGTAGATATGGTTTTATTTTGTAGTCCTCTGATAAGTGATGGCAGCAAGTATCTTTTTATGGAATATGAAAGTCTTCTAATTCTATTTTTAATATTTCAATTCTTCTAGTAATGGCCATTATTTGGTTTAATTTAATAGCCAAATATAACCAGTTCTTACATACCAAGTATTGAGAAGTATATGAGGTACCCTTGGATAAGAAGAACACATATTTGTTGTTTGTCGTTTGGTTGTAAGTGTCCATAACATACTTTAATCCTCCCCCATCATCTCCTTCACATCCTTTTCCCTAGTTTCACATGTTTTTCTTTGGGGGAGGCATTCAATGTGTAATTGTATTTTGTTCAGATTCCCGCCTCCCTTAAAACCCCTCTTACACTCCCTTCTTTCATTTTCTTATCAAGTAATAGTTTCGCTTCTACTCTCTTGTCGTCCTTTTTAGATTCCACACATTAGTGAAAACACACAGTATTTGTCTTTTTGAGTCTGGCTTAGTTCACTCAACATGAGAGCTCTAGATCCATCATTTTTCTGCAAATGACAAACCTGTGTTATTTTTATATCTGATTAATGCTTTGGTGTGTATACACAGCAGGTTTGCTCTATCCATTTATCTGTTCACAGGCCGCTAGGCTGGTTCTATATTTTGGCTATGGTATATTGTGCCACAGTCCACATGGTTATACAGGTAAACTTAGAGAAGGACCATTTGTATATCTCTTTTTTTAGACTGTTTAAATGTTTTGCCTACTCTTTACATTATTTATCTTTTATTAATATTCCTAGAATTTCCTTACATATACTTGATATGAAATTTTAATTTTAACCCATGTAAAAGATAATACATGAAGGCTAGGTTGGTATAAGCAAAACTTCAATGTTGGGACATTCATAAAAGTAGAGTCCTTGAGATAGGACGGGTCTCCAGTTAAAGGTCCTCTCCACCATCCCAGGAAAATGGCAAGAAAAATTGCATGAGCCTTTTATGACTAAATTAGAAAAAAATTGGGTCTCATAAGAAGGTAAGATGTCAAAATATTATCACTCAGGGATTTTGAGTCCAAACTGGCTCTCACTGGTGATTAAGTTTTCTAAAATGGGATAGACAATAACATAAAAATGAGCCTCAAGCTTGCTGCCTTGTGTAAGCAGCAGAAATAACAAAAAATTCACCCTTGATATGATTCAATAATTTAACTATGTTAATTAATTCTCACCATTTTTAAAAACTCTACTGAGGATGGTAAGCTAGATTTTTTCTTTAATGAGGAAATGATGTATCTTGAAAAACTTCAGGTGATACACAAAATGCAGGAATGGGCCACAAAATCTTTGAGTTACTAGAAAAGTATTTTAAAGTATTAAATATGGATTAAAAACCATGAGGAAATAACCAGTATTCTATGAAAAAGAAAAGGTAGATTTAGAAATAAAGTGCATATGCCTTTGGCGATGAGAAATATAACTTTGAGGCCTGTGAGCTGTCTGATGGGGAGGTAAACTTAGAAGGTATTTGAAATCCTACTTCACATTATCATTCTGTGATCCTCTGATCAAAATGATTAGCATTTCCAGATGCTGCCAAGCATGCCAGGTGAATGGAGGTCTTCTGTATGTTTGGCCCTTGTCCATTGCCCCAGAGGGTTGCAGACATGAGGCAACAGATCTTTGAGACGTTTGAAATATCAAGCATTTACATATGAGAAAGTATAAATGAGAAACATGATGACAGAACGCAAGTCTCGTCAGAGATGCTGAGAGTAATAACCATCTTCTAATTCTACCTTTGAACTGATGCTTGAATTCTTCCAAAGTAGCCAGCAAGAGTTCACTTACCCACTGATGAGCAAGCTCAGTCATGCAAATGTCACCGTCTACAGCAGCTTTAAATTTCATTTGGGAGCTATTTTAACTAAATCTTACCTTATACTCAGCTAAGATCAGCCTACTTATTATTTATTGAAACATTTTCCAGGCTTGCCCTTTGAAGTTATTCAAAACAATCTTAATATATCTGCAAGGTAGTATATAGAAATAATTATGTCTATTCACTATTCAAACAAAATGTCTTCCGTTCCTTTAACTAATTACCAAATGACACGGCTTTGAGTTGCTTGATCAGTCTGAGAATTGTTATTTAGCCCAATATACCTTATCATTGTTTTTCTTAAAAGTGACAAACCTCAACATAATTTTCAATTTGTAAGCAACCAAAGGGAGGAAAATTGAATATTTTGAGATATATAAAGGAAATATGTTATAAATACAAAAAAATACAAGATAAAACACAGTAATGGAAGAATTCAATACACTTCTCCCCCACCTAAGAAATTGTCACATTAGATTGCAAAGAAAAAGGGAAAGAATGACACGGGCCTAAATACTATAAATAATCAAAGTAGCTTAAATTATCAGTGTCAGACATTCTATAATCCATCCTAATTCTGTAGAACAAAACATTCATAACTAAGAATAAGGAATTCTAGCCACTTGGAAATGTATTCATTCCATTCAATTTCAGTTCAAATAGACCACTAATTGGCAAAATTTTTACAAATTAATGACACTAAAACATATATGAAACATATAAAACATAGGCAAAGCATGATCAGTTGACTATAGCCTTAACATGCTTTATTTTATTTCACATAAAATTGTGAAAAAATGCCATGAACTAAGTAGTCAACTCAATAATTTTGAAAACTCACAGCAAAATAAACCAACATAAAGACAACAGTATTTTTTAAATTACAAGGCAAAATAAAACACGAAGGACTAGAACTGAAAACAAAATCAAGAGCTCTACTTTTAAAGCACAAATAAAATTGTCAACCTCTAAGAATCTGAAAGAAGGAAGAGGAATTTCAAGTGTGCAACACAAAATGGTAGAAATGACGCATAACCATAAAAATACAGATTTTAAATAGCATGTGAATACTATACTTATTCCAATAGAATTGAAAAGCTTAATAAAATGGATAATTTTTTCCAGGAAAAATATAGATGAGAAAAAATAACCAAACAAAAGCTTAAGAATGAAATGAACCTATTCACACAAGAGAAGAATCGGGACCCACATGTTTTATGAAAACGATGGCATTCTTTTCAAATACTAAAAGGCAAGATAATTTCTGCATATTTATTCTTCTCCAAAACATAAGAGAAAGTACTCCAAGATATTTCTTGAAGGTAGTGAAATCTTAACACCAGATCCTAAAGAGGCCAGCAGAATAAACTGAGGCCAAATCACACAAAAGCGTAGAAGGAAAAATTTATATAAACTACTAATACCAAAGTCAATTTTTCAATGCATTTTAATGTACTTCACCATGACCAAAAAGTTTGGCTAAGAGATATAAAATTCGCTTAGCTTTTGGAAGTCTATTAAGTGTATGATCAGCCTAATAGAAGTTTGGCAACTGACAAATTTCCAAAAGCATTCAGGACTTTAAAATCCTTCTTGTAAATTAGAAATAGAAATATACTTGCTTAATATTCAGAATTTATTTAAAAACTGTCCTCATATCATTTTCCTTAAGGTTGAAATGAAAGAGGCATTACCATCATCATTATTTCCTGTATGCTATATCGAAACATCTCATCATAAATCTGTTCACTGTTTGTCAATTATAAAAGTAAAGAAAAATAGATGAGGAACCAACGCAACACACACTGAGGAGAGTAGGAACCAAGTTGACTTTTGCTCTCTACTTCACTCTTAGTCCCTGGCACAGAGCCCCACCCCCCTAACTTCTCTTGTCTCACTAGCTTTTCGTTACTCTCTCCGGTCAGCTTCCTTCTAGCGTCCCAGCTTTGAAATGCTTTCTTCCCCTTTTCTATTCTTTAAATTTATTGGTACATTCTGGAAATGCATAATAATCACATTCTGTGCCCAAGCTCATCTACATGCTGTCTTTGCATCCTTCTTTCGGCTTTTCACACAAACTTCCTGAGTGACCTCTTCCAGTCTCAAGGCTTTAAAGATCTCTATGCCGATGACACAATCTTCTCAAACTTTCCATTTTTCTATTTACCGTTCGTACAACTGAACTACTAGCTTTTGCTTTTAAAATGTGCTTCCTCCAAAATGCCCTCCTTCCTCAAAAAGTCCTGTCACTTTCCTACCATTTTTTGGGCCAGAGATCTAAACATGTCCTTAACTGTAACTAGCCATGGGACAGCAAGTCTAATTAGCATTAATGCCAAACAGCCATAGTGAGTACCATCAGTTTTCAAGTTAGCACTGCTTACTGCCTGGCTCAAGCCACCAACTTCTGTCACTCAGATAATTACAAAATCTTTGAAATAATGGTCCTGTTTCCATTCAGTCTTCTACTGTCTGTTCCACCCAGCAGCCACAGTATTGCTAAAGCTCTATCTTTTCCTTGATTAAAATTCTCCAGTGGCTTCCCTTTGTAGTTAAAAGGACAGCTTCACTGTGCCTCTTTGATCTCAAAGTCTACCTTTTTCATACCTACCAATCAAACTCCAGTTATACCCTCCTTCCTCGTATTCCTTCAACGTGACATACTTGTTCTATCTCTGTCCTTGCACTTACTGTTATTCCTGGAGCAATGCTCATCCACCAGATTTGCATAATTGCTTTTCCCTCGCGCACATTTCGTTTGAAAAACCCCTGCTATAGATCTTTCCCAATTTTAAATAGTTCCTCCAGTCCAACTCCTTCCCTTATGCATTTCTCAGTTATATTTTCTTGATAGCTTCAACATGTATTACTATGTAGGACTATATTTATTTGTTCATAATCCTTCCACTAGAATTCAAATTCCTTATAAGGTAATACATGTGCTAATGCAAAGATATGCACATTTTAGTCAATTTAGTTTTCCCATAATCCCATGCATTTATTCTTTGAAATAACCTTTAAAGCTATTTTGTCAATATAAAAATATTGTTGAAAATTTTATTGGAATTGAATTAACCTTATCACTGGAATATAGAAGGCACTTAATAATTCTTTCAAATAATGAATAATGGGATGATGTATAAGGAATACAGAGCTAACAATAATCATTTTTATTCAACATTGTGTTGAAAGGCCACAAAATGCCATATAACAAATAACAGCACCAAGAGATTTAAATATTGCAGAAATAAAATTGTAATTGGTTTGAAATGATGTGATTAACTAATAAGAGATTCAATAGGGTCAAAGGTTACAAATTAAAAATTATCTTTCCTGTTTACCAGAAATAACCAGTTAGAAAATGTCATGAAATATCATTAAAATCTATATAGCAATAAAATATATGTACTATTTAGGAAGTGATTTAATAAAAATGTGTATCATAGAATGATATGAAAGGAATTACAGGGCTGGGGATATAGCTCAGTGGAATAAGCGCCTGCCTAGCAAGCCCAGGGTCCTGAGTTAGATCCCCAGTACTGCCAAAAAAAAAAAAAAATTGTTAAAAAAAAGGAATTACAATACTTAGGAATACAAATGAATACATATGAAGGTAGGGATACTCACAGTTTCAAAATAACAATTTTCCTCAAATGAGTCTGCAAGGTTAATATAGCTATAATAAAACTCCTAATAAGTTTATGTACTTAAAATGGTTTAAAGATCATTTTAGAGAATAAATGCACATTAAAAGCCAAAAATCTCTTGACAGGGAAGAAAAATAAGGCTGCATTGTTCTCTGAAATATGAAAATACAAAATCACCTTAAGTAAAAGTCCAGCTATTGGTGGGTTACATACACAAGCAGGTCAATGAAACAGAATAGCAACCTCCCAAATACCAAAATATGTAATAACTACTATATATTAAATGTGGCATGCTAAGCCATAAAGAAAGAATTATGGAATAAATGATGCTAGGAAAACAGGATGATAATTTTTAAAAAGTCAACTAATCTCTAATTTCACATCTTATGTGAAATTATATTATGAAATACTAAAAAAAGACACATAAAAATACCAGAGAAATAAAGTATCATTTTCCTGATTCATATATCTAATTAGAACTTTTTACATTTCATCTCCTACACTTTAATCTTCATTTTTCCTCTTTCAGTCTACATATTTCTCCGGAAAAATCCTATAATTCATTAATACTTTTTTATATTGTCACCTGTAGTATTCATTTTTATTTGTAATAATTTAGGTCAGAAATCATTTGAAACAGGACAATAAGAGTCTAGCAGAAAGAAGAACAGTAAAGAGATCAAGATCAGGGAGATGAGATTATTATTGGATCAAGGTAACAATAACCTGAAGCAGAAGTAGGACAATAGGTCCAGAATATTTTTCTGTCTTTAGTAATAGACCATATTCTCCCCTTCTAACAACAGAGCTATCATTGGAGTGGTTCTCAAAGGGTAGGCTAAACTCCAGATATACTATATGCGTAGCATTCTATTCATCCAATAATTTATTTTGCTGTGAATCCTTTGTTCATTTTGAGGAATGTTTGTTTTAGAAATACCAATCAAATACAGGATTATATACTAGTCTGTATGTAATAAGGAAGGGTTCTGGAAAGAAAAAAATATCATCAATTAACTTTCCTTTAAACCAGGACTGGTACAAACCACACCATTTTCACTATCTGCTCATCTAAGAAGCAGACAGAAGACAGCTATCTAAAAGCTCAATAATTACAGGACAATGAGTTTAAACTCCTCTCTAAATGTACAAAACTCAAGTTGTCAAGTCATTGGAATTTAAATATTATATAGATAAAAAATAAGAAATTGGCAGCCACAGACTCTAGAGAGGAAAGTGTAAATCTATACATTCAGGAACACATGGAAATGTTTTTGGGCACACAGGAAAATGCCCAAAGGCTGATCAGTTGAGGGTAAATTATTTTTGAGGAGTGGACTGCAATCTAAGTTGCAAAAAGGTGACCATTTACTGCCAAGAGGTCAGATCAAAGGGATGTTGAATATTTCCACATGTATTTTAATGATTCAGTAGTCAAGGTAAAGCCAACTGTTATTCTCAAAAATTGCTCCTCAGGATGTTACATATTTAATTTAGTTTTAGTCCAGTGGAAAAGGTTTCAGGATGTAGTCCTCAATTGGAATGACTCTTGTGCTCTTAAAATACTGTTTTTGTGCAAACTAAAGAATAATTTAAACAGCAAAATTTTCAGTTAGAATACATTCCTTTCAGGAAATAAAACTTTCAATTGCCTGGAATCTGAAGCAGTTGACTGAGGGAATGTTTGGTTGCTGCTTGTTCCTGAGATAACATCCACCATTGTTGATGAGATACTGAAATCTGGGCCTGAGGGCCCCACACTGCTGAGTGTGAGCATAGTCTTGATGCCAGCCCACTGATATCTGCAAGTAGATATATATTCTTGTAAGAGTGGCAGCCTATTTTCTGGCTGAAAGAGCACCATAAAAACTGACTGAGAGCTATTATGTAGGTAAATATGCATTTAGTTCCGTGTACATTAAGTAAGAACTTTAATCTGTGTTAATTATAATCTAGCACACTTCTATTTTAACTTACACTAATAAAGTATAATGTCATGTATGGAAGAGGCAACTATGGTGAAGTCTGCTAAATGTCAATTGCCTGCTAAATGTGATTTATTAAAATTGCAGTTCAAATTTATTTCCTACCTACCTGAAGCAGTTCTCAAAAAAGAAATTTCTTATAAGCTGACTGTTTTCTAAGTTACAACATTTGATGTTTTAAAAGAAAAGGAGTTATCATCTAGATTTTTCTAAATACCAAACTTCAGGTTTAAATTCCAGTATAGGCTACTTCAGTAGAGGGAACAAGTCTGCTTTGTGTGAGATTTTACAGAAACTGATCTTCCTCAAGACAGCCTTCAACAAACAAGGATCACAATGGCCTATAGTTCTTGTTCTATACACTACATAAATGTCTCTAATTGTTTTATTCTTATATATTTCCTAATTTGTTTACTTAATACTTATTAAGAATTACAAATTCACTTTAAAAGTAAAAGAAAATAAACATTGAGAAATACAACCATTGTTAATTTCCTATCATCTTGTTTTGAAATTCTGTAGTTTTTTATTGTTTTGTGGTGTTTTGTTTTTGTCTTTGTTGTTGTTACTTTGTTATTTTTTCTCTTTAAAATAAACAATAGTAAGAAAATTACAAATATTGACATTAGCCAACTTTCCATTATTATAACAAATTTCTGAGATGAATCAACTAATAAACAGTAAAGGCTTATTTTAATGTACATTTTGAGATTTCACTCCATTGTTAGTTGGCCCAGATGCTTTAAGGTCTGTGAGGGGACAGCATATCTTGGTGGGAGCACAGGATAGAGGAAGCTGCTCATCTCATGGCAGCCAAAACGAGAGGGGAGAGATGGATATTCCACAACTCCC
Organism: Dinomys branickii; assembly: GCA_004027595.1. Lineage (NCBI taxonomy): Eukaryota > Metazoa > Chordata > Mammalia > Rodentia > Dinomyidae > Dinomys > Dinomys branickii. The sequence goes on from PVLD010032731.1 coordinate 12,004, forward strand.
TTCCAGGGCATGCTCCCAGTAACCTAAAACCTCCCATAAAGGCCATCCATTCAACTTTCCATCACTTTCCAATAGCATCAAGCTGAGGACCAAACCTTTAACATATGGATCTTTAGGAGACATTGATGACCCAAAGTACAGCAGTAACCACGAGTGAAACATTCAAACTATCTTAGGTCAGGGACCTAAATTGGATTAAATTCTGTTTACAGGCATTTCTGCTTGAAAATACTCATTAATTCTGGCCAAGTTCCTTAAAATACAAGACTTAACTATTCCAAAGATATTATTCTTTATTCTGTGCATTAGTAGTATAATTTTATAAAAGGAAAAAGGAAGAAAGGAAAGAATGAAGAGAGAGAGAGAGAAAGAAAAAGAAAGAAAGAAAGAAAGAAAGAAAGAAAGAAAGAAAGAAAGAAAGAAAGAAAGGAGAGAAGGAAAGGCAGGAGAGAGGAACAAAGGAGGACAGAAAGAGAATGGAGTGCAAGATCACATTAAAGAATTTGGACACTATCTCATACCTATGTCTTGTACTCAGAGTAACTACTCTGAAGCTAACAGTACACAATGCATTAGTTATTGTTACTCCCCTATTATCCAGTTTTGAAACTGTGTTTATTTTAATTGGTCAAAATGTTTTTTTATAAAATGAACAACAACCAACAGGAGACCCTCGATTCACAGAAGAGCAAACCCTAGCTGTTATTAAGGCAGTCAATTTCATGACATTTTAACAAATGATAGAAAAATATATGCTAATATGATTTGGAATGCAAAATAAAATGTGTTGATTTACTAAAGCATTTCAGAAGAACCCTGCCATTATTGCCTATTTAGGATCAAAGTAAGTATCTGTCATTAGGACCAGTAGTACATTCTAGGGATCTCCCTTCTCTTATCTCAGAAATTGTAAAAAAGCCATTACAGAAATTTTAAGTATTAGTATAACCCTCAGATGCCATTCTGGGCTTAAATATTGCAAACACACAAAGTTTTGAAGTTATTATCCTACTGACCCACCAATGACTCCCAGCCAATGAGTATAACACTTCACCACACAAACAAACAAACAAACACCAGAGGCTATTTTACAAATAGTTCCTGGTTTTTATAGCTTTTTCACTTCCAAAGTGTTAATGAGACACAGATGTCTAGTCATAGCAGCTATATAGTGATAGTATTACTATAGAATTGTTTGATGAACCCAATCAACTCAAGATAGTTTTATTGACATGACTCAATCACACAACTGTAGACAAAGCTTGTTTACTGACCTAATTCATAGTCATCAGATAGAAATGGAAGAAAAATATAAATTTGACAAAAATCTATAAACTGGCAGCATCCGGGCCTTAGTCTATAACTCAGCTCAGGCTCAAGCTTCATTATTTAGCATGGTTGCTTTTCTAGAGACATAAATATCTTATAAATAATGAAGGCTATGAATATGCATGAATTTTATTTGTGTTGTTTTCTATTAAGTCAAATTTAGACAGAAAACTGATAAACTATATGAAAATTTTTAAATAATGTCATTATTTTGGCTATAAATGTTTTCCATGTGATAGCCTAAACTTGATAGAACTGCAATATGTTGAATGCTCCACGTTCTGGTTTTTAATGATTTGAAACTAATGTTTATAAATAGAATACTAGCATAAAGCATGGACTCACAAAGTAAATGTTAAAACATAGCTGAAAAAATTTGTTAGATGAAGTACAATACTATATTTCTGAGCATTAAAGCATAATATACGTAATTTAGTTTTAACTGTCTACCCAGTTGGTTCATTTATATATTGCTCATAAAGATCAATGTAGGGAAGCAACCTATGCATTCATTAAGGAATCAACACAGAAAATATAGCCTATCCACAAAATGGAATGCTATATAGCCTTAAAAATTAAGAAAATTCTGTCATCTGTGGCACAGAGGTAGAACCACAGGATATTATGTAGATAAAATAAACTAACCAGATAAAGACAAATACTGCCAACTGTATTGATATATGGAATCTGTAAAACTATCTTATAGAAACAGAGAGTACAAAGGTGGTCATCAGAGGCTGGAGCCAGAAGAAGGACCCAGGAAAGATGAGATGTTGATCAAAGGTCCAAAATTTAGGTAGACTGGAGGAAGAAATTGTAGTGATCTATTCTACTCTGTGGTAATTGTAGTTAACACTAATGTGTTATATGTTTCTAAATGGCTAGAATATATTTTTAACATTCATTCTGCAAAAATTAGTAAATTTGTGAGGTTATAGCTATGTAGCTCTCTATATATGTTAGTTGACTAATTTTCATAAACTGTATAGATTAAAATGGGACATTGTTCCC
>PVLD010032732.1:0-14345 GCA_004027595.1 Dinomys branickii
AAGAGGCAAAAATGTATGTATGTATATATGTATATACATATGTGCAGGAGGGCTAACATGGTTCTACTATTGTATTATATCACTTAATGCTAAGGAATAATTGATGACGGGTTATTCGATCAATCTTGTATGTCTGTATGTGTTATCCTGAACACACACTTCGAAGATATCAATATGCAAAGCAGCAACTATTGTTGGGGTTTTTAAAATTTAATTTAATTTAATTTTTTTATTTTTATTTTTATTTTTATTTATTTTTTTGTCTTTGGTTTTTTTTGTGTGTGTTTTTCTGTTGTTGAGATGATTAATTGTCTGACCAATTTTGTATGTCTGTGTCTGTGTTCATGTATATACACTTCGAAGATATCCATAGGTAAAGCAACAATCATTGTTGAGTCCATGTCACCTTGTCTGTAAATCAGTTTTGATTGTACTATTTTTTATGCTATTTTGTGTCTGTTTGTTAATATGTTTTTGTGCTTTTATTTTTTTAAAATTAAAAAAAACAAAACAACACAAAAACTATTAAAAAAAGATACAGAATTTCAAAACAAGGTGATATTTTAAATAGTGGTTTCGTTGTCTCTCTCTAGTCACCCAAACTCCATCCTAGAAGTCAGAGGTTTTTTTTTCAATCTCTGCTCTAATGTTTCGAAGAATAAGACTTTTTCCCAATTCCTCCACCTTTGACACAAGATAAAGGAGCCAAGAAGCAACTCTATGCAGGGTACACAGCTCAGGGATGCCTAGAAATAATTCCCAGCCTGCCCACCTCCAAGCTTTGCAATCTTGGACAGGTTAACTGACCGTTCCGAGCTCAGCTTTCCCTTTTGTAATGCAGGGATAAAAGTAACAGCCTCTGGTTGACATGAGTAGTTAACACAGATAAAGCACCTATGTCAGTGCCTGGCATGTAGGTCACACTCAGCAAGGACCAGCTCTTACCTCTCCTCCTCCCAACTCCCACTTCCACCAAAGCAACTCTGAGAGAGCGGTGTTTTGATGCTCTTGTTCACTGTCGATCCCTCGGTGCCCAGGGCAGTGTTTGGCTATTTCCCATCTGCTGAGCAAATGAAAGGTCTCTGAGCCTCTTTATTACCCAAACGTGACTGTGGATCTTGCTTGTGCCACTGACTTGCTGTTGCCTTTACTATTATTACTGGTATTATTTGCTTATGACAGGGCCATTCCACAGTTTACTCCTAACTGCTTTCCCTATGGGAGAAAATGCTACAGTTTCTTGGGCGTAAATATTTAATGTGACTTTAGCTGCAGAAGCTTGTCCCTCTACTGTACTTGGAGCCCCTCCTGTGCCTGCCTCATGTGGCAGCCTCTTGCTTTATGCAACAACAAGCATTTTTGGATCCTAATCACACAGCACAATGGCCCCGGCATCTTGCTATACGTCATCATGTGGGAGAGCAATCCACAGACATCAGATGCTTGGCTTTGAGAGAAGCAGACATTCACACACACACAGCCCAAATCACTCGCACTCCGCTGGGGCCCTGGCTTAGGTGGAGGTGGTGTTTTGCTCAGAGCCATAAGCAGAACGAAGTGGGATGAGGGCAGAAAGACTGCAGCAGGCAGAACTTAGGGAAGGGTGAGGATCCTGAGCAGTATCTCAGCGTGCTTCAGCTCAGCGGACTGTCTACGGTGCGCGTGCTGTACACCAGCACTGAGAAGGCTATCAAGAAAAAGAGATGAACAAGACACAGGGACAGTCAGTAGATCATAAGCCTCTCAAGGGAAGGACTCTGTATCTTCTCCCAAGACTGTCACAGGGTCCAGCACAAAGCACTGAGTAAATGTTGACTAAATGAACCAATGGAAAATGAGCACTCAGCTGTATGTAGCTAGATTTTATGGGTTCCCTGGGGTGTGTGAATGGCTGTTTCTGCAGGGGTGGGGATGGAGAGTACTCACGGAGTTGGGTACAGTGACAGTCCGTAACAGAAAATTGACCCCAAGCGGGGTGTGGTGGCACACACCTGTAACCCTAACGTTTGGAGGCAGAGGCAGGAGGATCATGAGGCTAGCCTGGATTACATAGTGAAACCTTGTCTCAGAAAACAAAGGCAACTCCTCCTCACAAAAACCAAAAAAGACAGAAGGAAGGAAGAATGGGAGAAAGAAAGGAAGGAAGAAAAAAGGAAAGCAAGAAATAAAGAAAAGAAAGGAAAAGAAAAGAAAAGCAGAAATAAAAAAGAAAGAAGGAGTGAAGGAAGGAAGAAATAAAGGAAGGAAGGAAAGAAGGAAGAAAGAAAGAAAGAGAAAGAAGGAAGAAAAGGATGACAGAAGGAAAGAAAGAAAACGAGAAAGAAACTCTTGTGGGCTCACCCTCCAGATGGATGTTCTTCTGAAGCACGCCTTTTAAATAACCTCTTTCTGAGCACTGTGGTTAGCTGCAGCCACTGTGATTAATCTCAGCAGGGAGAGGCTACCTCTATGAGTCTAGTTCTCCCCACACAGCATCAGGGAACTGCTGGGGGCTCGGGACCCAAGGAGCTGCTTGCCTGTGACCCTGCCCTGTCTGGAAGCCTAATGTCTTACATGGGCCCCGCGTCAGGGGAGAATGTTTGGCCCTCTCATTTGTATCTTTGGTAGCCTAGCAGAGGTGCAAGGGCTGAAGGTTTCTGTGAAAATGTCTTTCCTAGTCTGTCCATAACCAAATAAGAAGAGACAAGCTGAGAAGCTGGAAGGCAGCAAGGTTCTCTAGGAAGAGGCTGGGTCCCCTGGTGGCGCTGTGCTCCAGGGTCTCCTAACTGGGTGGCTTGGAGTCTGAATGAGGGCGATCAGATGCAATCCTACAATGATGGAAAGAAAGACGTATATTTCCCCCAAAGCTACCTCTTGACTGCAAAAGAAGAGACTACAAATCCTAAAGCGAACACGGAAGATAGGGAAGACAGCACTGGGCCGGGAGTGACAGACTCCCAGTCCCCTCCAACATCCTTCTGTAGCTCGCCTCCTCCTCCCATCCATTCATCAGAGGTGAGTGGGTCACCACTTTGTGTTGGAAAATGAAAGTGATTAAAGGTAAGGTCCAGACACTGCTCTAAAGAATCCTAAGTCTAGCAGGAAGGAAAGAAAAGAGGAAGCTGCGCTATGGGTGGTGTCTTTGGCAGATGGTTTGAGCACACACGTGGATGTCTCACATCTGGGAGTGGCCAGAAATAGCTTCTCTCAGGAGATATGGCTACATAAGAAGTAGCCAAGCGCAGATGAGGAGAGCAGATTAGTTGTCTATGGCTATGCAACAGATTACCCCAAAACTCACTGGATGAAAGCAGCAGTGAACATTTACTATCCTATGCAATTTCTCGTGAGGTTAGGAATGCAAGAACAGCTTAGCGAGTGCACTCAGAGTCGGGGCTCCGTGCAAGGCTGCAGTGGGGATGTCAGTTGCAGGAGCACCTGGAAGGCTGGCCTGGGGATGAGCGTCTGTATGCACACTGGCTCCTTCAGGGTGCTGACAGGACTCAGTTCCTTGCTTGGTGTCTTCTCCATAGGCTGCTGGAGTGTCCTTATACTGCGGCTGCTCATTTACTTGAGTGAATAAGGGGGCAGAATCTGCGAGGCAGAATCTGCAGTGTCTTTTGAGACTTGGCCTCTGGAATCACACAAGTCAACCCCACCCTCTACGGAAAAGGATTCCACAAGGCCGTGAGCACCAGGAGGTGGGGCTCACTGGGGTCCCCTAGGAGGTTGGCTAGTGTCCATCCTGAACCAATTTCCTCTTTCTTTCTTCCCTGCTAGACTCAGGATGCTTTAGAGCAGTGTCTGGACTTTACCTTTAATCCATGCCAGGGGAATAATCTAAGTCGCCCTTTGGGGCTGAGATATCATGGATTAAATGAGGAACTTGAAGTAGTTTGCTTTGGGGAAAATGTAATTTATGCAGAGGGAAAGGCATTATGTACTCAGTGGAAGAATTTGGACTTCACCCTGTAGGAAGGGTGGGTGAGCAGGGACCTCTGTGTGATTTGGAAGGATCATTCTGACTGTAAACTGAAGGCGCTATCTCTGGGGACAGTAGACATTGAGCACGGAGAGATGTGTCATACTTAGGAAGAAGTTGCAAGCCTCGGGGACTCATTAAATATGGGGCAGGAAGGATAGGAAGAGTCAAGAGAGGCTTCCTTTTCTCCAGGTGGATGTCCAAGAAGTGCCGTTAACTGTGACGAGGGTCCCAGAGAGGAGCAGGATCAGGAAGAAAAAAGGGTAAAGACGATAAATCTATTTTAAGCATGTGAATTTTGTCGAGTTTCTAGATTTTCCTACAGGCATTTTGAGGGTGGAGAGACACTTCTGAATTAAAGATAAGAACCAATAAATCTTGGCCCCAAAGTGTATAGTTCCTGTTTGAGGTCCAGATAAAGTGGCTTTGACTATGTTTTGGATCTTGCCTGTTCAAGATTATGACCTGGTCTAGTTTTGACTGAAGCTCAAGGATAGGAGAGCTAACTTTGTTGTACACTTGCTCCATGTTTAGAATTGTGCTGGGTTTTCTCACATATTTCATCTAATTTTTAGGATCCTCATGGCAATATGGAGAACTTGTTATTAGTCAGACTCTCTAAGAGGCTTATGTGTTCTAAAACATTTAATTCTTACAATGAGGCTATAAAACGGGCACCATTACTGATTAGGAAATTGAGGCACAGGGAGGCTAAACAAATTTCTCAAATCTTGCATGTGGCATTGTGAGCCTGTTTACAGAAAACAAACTGGGCGCCCTGTGAGTGTCTGAGCATGGCACCTGAGGTCACACTACAGTGAGTGATGTAGGTGGGCATGAGCTCACTTCTTACATCTACTTGGACCTCATCAGCTGAGGAATGAGGAAGTGGCTCCTGGGTTTTGCCCATTGCACCAAAGGAAAAAGAGGAGTGAAGAAAAAAATCACATAACCATAAAATCAGGGCTCAGGTGAACCTTCCCAGCCTCCCTCGGAAGAGCCATCCCCTGCCTATGGAAGCTGGACTGAACCATCTCTCCTGGCTGGTTCTTGTTCTCCATCTGTGATTATAAGACCAGTTAATACCCCTGATAAGGCTGAGAAAGTGACCTTCCATGCGCTAATGATCAGGCAGGGAAGGAAAGAGGGCTCACAGAGAGCCGCTCACAGAACCCCAACCCTGTAATATGCATGTGCTAGTGTCTGTGTGGGATAAAATACCCCCAAACTCGGTGCCTTAAAAACAACAGTTATTCTCATTCCTGCAACCACAGGTCAGCTGAGTAGGGGAGTGGCTGCCCTCCCTTGGCTGTGCTGGGCTCCCCCACACATGGTTCCAGGCTGTAGACAGGCTGTGTTTCTCATGCTCCAATCCTCTGGGAACCAGAGGGCGTGGTCTTCTCATGGTGATGGGAGAAGCCCAGAGAAGCAAGGCCAGCCGCTTGTGCACATTACCACCTGCAGCGTGTGCAGAATTTGTTAGTGTTCTGTGGACCAGAGCAAGTCATTGAGCCCAGCCCAGAGTGAAGGGCAAGTGAAGTCTACTCTGCACATTATCAGGCCCTGGTGACAGGGACATTTAATATAGGAAGTGAGGTACTGAGGTGTTCACATGCAGTGGTGTTGGAACACATGGTAGAGAATGGGGTTTTTCTGGTCAGTTACCCAGGTAACCTAAGCTGGATTAGTGGGTTTCTCTATGCTGTGCACAAGCTATCAATGGGATGCTTCAAGGCAGCCCCAGCAAGAGCACAAGAGAGAGCAGGCAGTCCTGCTCAAGGAGGATATGCGGCTTTCTCCATGGCGTCATCTGGAGAAGCAGGAGAGCTGCTCCTGGCGGGGAAACAGCAGCACTGCCATGAGCCCTTCGTGAGCGAGGTCCTGTGTCAGCAGGAGGGGACAGAGAGTACGACCTGCTGCTAGAGTAACAGGTAACAGGTGAGAATCAAGGATGGCATTGTGTGATAAAGCCAGAGCTCCACTGCCTTGTGTGGAAAGTAGTCTTTCTACTCAACTGGAGAAACTGAGGCATGACTGGTGAAGGAACAATCCTGCCTCCTGCCGTTGCATTAGCAGCTACAAAACAGGGGCTTTCTGTCACCTGTCATGATCATCCCACAAGATAAAATCAGGGAGGGTTGTGGGCCCAACTTTGCGAGCAGACTCCTCCAAGGCAGCTGTACCTTCACTCATAGGGGATGCATCTGGGTTTCCAGCCACCGCAGCCACAGGCAGCACTCTCAGATGCTCCCCGGGACCGGAGAGGCCGGCAGGAGCATGGAGTGAGCTAGAGAGGTCACACGTATACATCAGAAGAGGGCAACTAAAATCTCCGGTGGATCATGGCCATGTGGAAACATGGCCCTGCTGTTTAAAACTCAGTTTATTAAAGTAATTTTCTATATTGTTGGCATTTTGCTATTGTTCTATTTTTTATTCTCTTTAAAATAAAATAAATCAAAAGAATTACTAATGATGGAAGCAAAAGAAAACATGTCTGGGTTTTCAAACAACCAGTTTGTGATCTCTGCAAAGCCCCCCTAAATCACATACTGTGACAAGTCCAATCATCGCCTTTAAAACTAGGTTTCCTCCCAAACCAGCCCCACTCACTGAATGGAGTTTTGGGGTGCTTTTCCTGTGATGTCTAGAGCTCCAGGAGCTTCCTCTGTTGGCTGCCTCTGCTTTTAGAGGTCATATTCGATTTTACTTGTTCAAGCAACATCTACTGAGCTGAGCTCAGCACTGTGGTTACAACAGTAAATAGGACAGACATGGTCTGTGCTCTTAGAGACAGGTTGCACCAGGGGCATGTACAACAGATATATAATCACATTAGTACATGTAGACTGACTGACTGACACGTAACAAGAACGCAAAACAGGAGGTACAAGAGATGAGTGTAAGAGGGGAGTCAGATTCAACCCAGGAGAGCAAACAGAGAAGGCCGGGAGAGAATCAGGAAAAGATGCCAGGGAGCCTGTGGGCTAGGGGTCATGTGTGCAAGATCATGCAGATTTGGGTGTGCAGCAGAAGGGCAGGAACTCCGGGGGAAGAACAGGACAGTGAACTGCTGTTCATTTCTCAAGTGCTGTGGATGATGCCGGCTTCCTGGCTAAGCTGTTTGGTCTGCGATACCTATGAACCTCATCAAACATTGTTCAGTGTCTACAGCTTAATACTTACCTTTCTGAACTTGGCTCTCTTAATCAAGTGGTTTTCAAGCAATTAAAATCTGCTGTGCCTGGGTAGCATCCTAGGTTAACATATACCCCAGAAATTCTCCATGAAACTCTCCATGGAGAGTGGTGACATTAGCTAGTCTATTAAGTGCCTGGAGCTGTTCTAAGTGTGTTAAGTGTGGTTAATCAGTTGGTTGACTTAATGTTAACTCCACTTTGCAGATAAGATAGAGGCACAGAGAGATTAAATAATTTGCTCTAGGTTGTTCTTGGTACAAATTTAGGTAATGAACCCAAACAATGTGTTGTGAAATTCACATACTTAAATTCTAATCTTGTGTGCCAACACTGAATAGTAGATTTAGACAGAAGGGTGCTGTGTGCATGGTTCATCCTATGTTTTGTGGAAAACTCATGAAATGACTGCCTGCATTCTCTCTTTTTTTTTTTTTTTTTTTTTTTTTGCGGTACTGGGGATCGAACTCAGGACCCTGCGCTTGCTAGGCAAGCGCTTATTCCACTGAGCTATATCCCCAGCCCTACATTCTCCCTATCAGTCCATCTAGCATCACTGCAGAAGAAAATCACCCTTGATGGATCTACCTCAGTGTCTGTGTGGCCAGTGGTGCTTTGCCCTAACTTCCAGCTCGAAGAACCAGGGTTGACTGACGATTGGCACAGGGAACAGCTTTTGCTCCAGGAAAGACCTGTTTAAAGGGTGCCGAGAGCCTTGGGGTAGCCAGAAATGAAGGGCTTCTCCTATGTATGAACTAAACTCATCAGCAGGTTCCACACCGGGCTTTGCCCACAGGATGCAGGTGCAGTGGGCCCATAAATAGCAAGAGGCCTGCAGGGTGGGTGTGCAGAGTCTGGCGAGGAAGATGGACGAGTCAGCAGGCAGTGGTAAACAGGCACCAGAGCCTCACTTCTGCACTGGATTTCCCATCTCAGAAATCCCCTCTGAAGAACAGTGAATGTTTCTGATAAGGAGGCTCCTCAGGAGCCTGTAAATGCTTCAGGAGGTATTTTCCTAATCAGGATCCTATAGGATACCTAGGCTGCCCAGAAAGCTGACAGATACTGGCCAGCACCACTGTCACTGTGCACTTCCAGGGTGCTAGTGTATGTGAAACATTCAATAGGTGGAGGAAGTGTCAGTAGGTGGAGGAAGCTCCCTGATGTTGGGCTTCAGCGGCCGATACGCCTGTGTTCCACTCTTCCATCAGACCAGTAATGAATTCCCTATTCCTCAAGGGCCCCACATGCCATCTTTTTCCAGGCAGAAATATATTTGACTAAGTCTGTGCTCTTTCTCATTGCTTTGCCTCCTCTCTCTGATGCTGAAATTTGTGAGGAACAGCTCTTGCAAGGCAATCTAGAATGGTGATTTCTAAAGCATGTTCCATGAAAATAGCCTTGTGACATCTTAAGTGACGTCTTTCCATTCTTAACCACCTCTTCCTCCAAAAGGGTTCTAAGTTTACATAAGCTGAGGACACCTGAGACAAGCCTGTAAGAACAAGGAGAACATTACAGTGGACAAAGGCCCAAGGCCCCTAGGCATCATGATTGGCACCTAATGAGTAATTAATACAAATCTTTGCAGGAAGGACCAAGCGCAGTACTTGGCATTGTAAATGCTTAACCATCACTTTCTAGTTAAAGGAGGAAAAGCTATGGATTTTGGTTTTCAGCAAAAAGCACCTTTAATGATTAAGCTATAGATATTTTTCAGGCTCATTTCCTTTGTAATTGAGAAACCAACGATTTGGAAGAGACATTGTGGACCCCTATGCAAAACTTACTGACCTGTTTCTGACTTCGCTGGAGGATGTGCAGCTGATGTTGCCAAGGGCAAGTTTAGATTTCACTGTGCTCAGAACCTGGCACCAACATGTCTGTCTACCTTGTCAGAGTGAGCAGATGGGGAGAGAGGCTGATGCTTTCTGGACAGTCATTAATAAGACACTTAGAAACCACATCAATTTCCTCTGCAGAGAATCAATTCTTTGTAAATGTACAAGGCAGCCTCTAATATTTCTCAATATCTACTATGCATCAGTGCCAGGCTAGACGTTTTCACGCACGATGTCTCACTTAATCTTTTTAACAGTCTTCTAGATAAGGGGAATATTTTATTCATTTTGATTTTTGAAAAACTGAAATTTGGAGAATTACAGTGCCTGGCTGTTAGTGTCCTATTGGAGAACGTTTGAGGACAGATGTAAAGGCCCATCATACTATTTTGGAGTGTCTCCTCATGATATAGGGAAGTAAATATTATGAAAGATCCACCTATGATTCTCCCAACCCCCCAAGATATGGACAGTGCTTCTACCTCTGACCTGTCATTCTGGGTATTGAAAATACAGGCATTGACTCAGATATTCCAAGCACACAGGACTACCTTCTATAACAAAGGAGAACGTGTCCTGTGCTGTCCAGTCTGAGAGAGAAATTTTCACCTTCACCTGTGAGGAGACTCTTCCTTTCAAACTTTCTGTACCCCATCAAAAGACCATTGGCACTTAGTGGAGAATGCAGAAATATTAAACCCCCTCCTTTAGCTGTCTTCTACTTACGTTCTGGAGGTGAGTGGTGCATCTTTATATTTAGTATGCTATTAAGGCTAATTATATTTCTGAATCAAAGAGATCACTTAAATTAAAAGGGAAATGATTAAGCTGAGCAGAGTCTGATTTGCTAGTGAGATGGAAACCAAAAGAAAGCTAAATGTAGAACCAGGATTTCCATAACTGGAGAGATGCAGGATCGGGCCTTAGGAGGGCAGAGGAGTGGAAGAGGATGAAGCTGGCCTCTCCTGCTAGGTGTTCCCTTCTCTTGAGAAGAACACCTGTCAGCCCTGTCCTTGGTGCTGAAGCATTTTTCCCGCAAAGATGCGTGACTGCTCAGAAAACCATGCTGTGGCTTGACCCCTCAGATATGCTGGTGTTTATTTATCCTTTAAATCACCAGGTTCACCTTGGAAAACTAGATGAACTCGGATACTATGGATTTCATTGCATTACTCTAGCACTCACTGACATGTCTGCATGTCAGAAATAAGGAAGCCTGGCTGAACCTGAGGCTCACGGGACCTCTCCCTGTAAGTCCACACTGCCTCTACTCTTCCTGCGCGCAGCTACAAGCTCTGAAAAGCATACTTTAGATTAAGAGGCACGGGCTTTGGGCTATGGTTTACTAGCTTTATATTTTCGGTTATATTTTTAGATACAGAGTACGTACATGGAAATTTAAAGTTTATTTGTGAGAGTATATAATAGATTAAAATCAATGCTTTGGTGGAAGAAGTAGAAGTGTCTAAAACTCCAATCATACAGTCATATCCAAGTTTGATTCCTGTTTAATCTCACTTTTCCTCCTACAAGAAAATTTCCCTTCCTCAATGTACAGTTAAAGGCTTGGCTTCCTCAGCCCTCTATCCTTTGTATCACCACTCTGATCACACTGTTGGCTAATTATGAGCGATAGTTCTGTGCTTCGAATATTGTAGGTACATGGTGACTACTAGGAGGTTTATGTTTAATGGTTTTCCCACTCTGGACAAACAGGAACCCGGCTATGGCATTCCCAACACTTCCAAAGATGTGGAACTACCTCAAACTTAAGCAGTCCATTTCATATTAAGGGCAACATGATAATAAAACAGCTACCTCTTCATTTTGAGCCAAAATATGTCTGTCTGTAGCTCCTACTTTCTAGGATTATACAGAATAAACGTTGTGTCTTTTCTGCAATGGGATCTTGAAGGACCTAGAAAGATAGGATCCTATCTCTTGTTCTGGGCTTGACGCTATTCCTCCTGAGCCATTATTTTTAGTTCTTTTACCTGTTTGTTTTATTCTGCTGACAAAGAAACTTTTCTGTCTCTCTCTTAAAGTCTGGAGTTAGGTTATGAAGTTTGTATAAGCACTTCACATTTATTCCCGTAATGGGTTAAATTATTCTTTAGTTTCATCCCAGCACTCAGGTTGGAATCTCTCCTAGGCTTTTCCCTCTATACTTTTAAGATCCTTCTCTCATATTGGAGAATTCTGACACTTAAAAATAAAGAGATGTCCTGTAGCCCTTCACCTCCTTTTTAGCACAGTGACTGATGGTGTGAAGCCAATAATTATTTTAGATAGGTCACCTTGGGCTAGGATTTGAAAGCAGTAAGATAGAGAGTTTTGTCTGTTTTTTTTCACTGCTATACCCACAGCACTTCAGAGAGGGTTCACTTATCTTATATACCTGGTAAATATTTATTGAGTAATTGAAACAAGCAAGATTTATGTTGGCATCTCTTGGACTAGGACCAGAAGAGAAGACACTAAAACCCATGTCAGAAGAATAAACTGACTATCCCTTGAGGGGGTTCACACTTCAATATACAGAGCAAGATTCCTTCCTGTTCCCTTTTCATGTCTGTATGGAGGGAGATGACTGGGGCTAGGTTAATTCATTCCCAGTAAGTGGTTTCTCACAACACAGGGAAGCCAAGCAGAGCCTGGTAATAGGAAATAAAAGGGATCCAAATGCTTACACGAGTACCAATATTAGTTTGTATCTGTGACAGTCTCACTATGGACTCCACATCTTATATCGATTATCTCACCTGATCTCATAACATCTTCTTTATTTTAGAAAGACTCCTTTGTTCTCAGGTCCACTATTCATTAGCAACAGGGGACTCCTCAGTGCCTGTGAAGTGTAAGCTTCCTGAGGTCCAGCTCCTTGTCCTGGGCTTGACTAAGTCATTGCTGTGCATGTGCACAAAGCAGAGCTTGGAGAAGATGCATGGCCTCAGACATGCATGATGAGCGTGAGAACAGCCAGAGGCAGGAACCAGCAGAGAAGCTGTTCTTTCTGATTTGGGGGATGATATGGTAACACGGCAACACAATGGAAGAGAGGTGTATATTTATACATTAATACATATACTTAATAGGAAGTGTAAAATGTGTTTTTAAAGCTGGTTTGAAATAAATTAAAATTTAATGCCCTGAAAGCCAAGGTTCTCTTTTAAAAATGTCAGTAATACTTTGGACTTCACTTCCATCTCCTTAATTCTGTCTTTTTAAAAATGTCACGTAAATGGAATCACATGGAGGGAGTTTGCACACCTGACTTCTTTCTCTTACCACAATGCTTTTAAGATTCATGCTTGTTGTTTCCTCCTATTTTATTGCTGACTCCTCAGTTTTCTGGAACTAGTTTTGGAAATGATATTATTTCTTCCTAAAATGTTTGGAAGAATTCTCCAGTAAGGCCACCTGGGGTAGAAAGATATATGTTACAGAAAAATAATTCACCGAGTACTTGGAACTCTTTGATATTGGGTGTAGAGATCACTTCTTTCTTCCCACATGGGAACAGATGGGGCACCCACATATCCCCAGGGAATTCTGCTGGCTGTCAGGGTGTGCCTTCAGTCAGAACGGGCATGTTAGGTGTGGCAGGGAAGGATGAGGGTTCAGCAATGGCTTTGGGAAGAACCTGGTGGGAGGGACAAGATGTCAGGGAAATATTATCCAGGGTTTCCAGAACAAAGCTCGGAGGGTGGGAAGATAGCAGTGCCTCAGTGCTCCTCACAGCCTGTTTATTTGAGAGAAAAATCACATCACCGAGGGCGTGGTATTATTATCTATTTGCTATTTCCAGCCTCCCTAGAAAAAGAAAAGCAAGCATCAGAAAGAGGCTGCCTCCGATTTCCAGGCTTGTGTCCAGACCAAAGTGGTTTGGACAAGCTTTAGATAAGTATCTGATTTCCTTCCTAGCCTTGGTGAAGCAAAACTTCCAGATGCTTTCAAGGCTTCCTGGTGCTACTGAAATTTCTCAGAATTTAACAACCCAGGATCTTCCCAATGGGAACAGCATCAATTTGATCATCTCGAGGCTCACGGACTGAGCGAAGAGCTCCAGGGCTGCTTCCCACCAAGTGTACTAACCTTCAGTCTCCTGTGAAGCACTTCTTCAGCCGAAGACTGAGATGACAGGCTTTTAAAGGACCTCTCTGCTTGAGCATTCACAGCAGCACACATTGCTGGTGTGGACAAAAGCATGGTGGTCACTGGCATGATGAATGTAGTGCGTTAGTCCAGGATCTTGGGCTTTTAAAGATCAACAAAGGGGCTTCTAGGTAGACAGAAAGGCAGACCATGAGGGAAAAGTATGCAGAAAAGATTTGGAGTGCCAGAACCAGATGACTTGAGAAGGTTTTCTGGGAAGTGACCCTAACTCCGGTCTCTCTACTTTTCTGCCCCTTTTTGGGGGGGTACTGGAAATTGAACTTAGGATCTTCCGCTTGCTAGGAAGGTGGTTATGCCACTGAGTTATAGCCCCAGTCCCTTATCTCTTATTTTTGTAGTTTCTCTCTTACATCCTGTCCTCCATCTCCACCTACTTTACTTTCCCAGTTTTTCAACTGAATTTTCTGCATTTTTTTGGAGGGGGTTGGTTGCTCACTCACTCATTCTTTCAACAAACATTTATTGAGTAACCCTGTCCATCTTATTTACACTCAGCTCGGTTCCCTGTCTTTGAGCTTTCAGAGAATCGCTAAAAAGATACCTACATTTTCACTTCCCTAGGCACACTTACTTGCCTGGCCGGTAGGTCGACCATTAATGTTGTAATAAAAATGCATATTTCACACCTATTAGGATGGTTACTATTAATAGAAGCCACCCTATAAAAGCATAAAATAACAAGGGTGAAGATGTAGAGAAATCAGAACTCATGCATTGCAGCTGTTGTGGAAAACCGTATGACACTTTTTCAAATATTAAACAGATTTACTGCACGATTGAGCATTCTGCAATGGCTATTCATATACTCTGGCAATCTCATCTCTGGCATTGAATTCCAAAAGTGAATTCTGAAGTTGCTCCCCAAAAGGATGGCATGCAAGTACTGGAGCAGATATTTGTACCAATGTGTTCATAGCAGTACTTTCACAATAGCCAATAAATAGCAGCGCTTCAAGGGTCCATTGATGCCTGAGTTGAATATTAGTCTTAAGAAGGCAAGAAATTCTCAAAGACCTTACACTAAGTGAAGTCAATCAGTCAAAAAGGGCAAATATTGTATGATTTCACTAATTTGAGTTGCTTGGTGTAGTCAAATTTACTTTTTTTTTTTTTTTTTTTTTTTTTTTTTTTTTTTTTTTTTTTTTTTTTTTTTTTTTTTTTTTTTTTTTT
>PVLD010032733.1:0-14344 GCA_004027595.1 Dinomys branickii
TTTGTAGCATCAAAACTGTAAAGGTGAGAGACCTTGCCTTGAGAAGGAAGCCACAGACTGTCATGTTCCAGCAGCCACACAAGGCTCCAGAATGGAGGTGGCATAGAAAATTTGTTCCTCAGAATTGGATTCAGTGTGCCCAGTGATGCAGGCACTCGACTCCTATGGTTGAGAGAGAGGAAAGTTTGGTTACTGCTCCGGGTGGCAGCAGATCTTGGCATTATCCACGTGGCCCTGGCTTTAGGTGCATGGAGAATGCAAGAAATCTGAGGTTAAAGAGGCTTCCACCCAGATTTCAGAAGGCCTGGTAGGCCAGGCAGTGTGCCCCTGAGAGGGCAGTGTGAGAAGGTGTGAGTGTAAAGGAAAAGGTACACTGGAGACCTCAGAAGTTCAGGAAAGGCAGGACCATGGATCCTCTGAGGAAAGCTGCAAGGAGGGAGCAAGTCAGGCCTAAGAGAGAAGCCATGGGAGCTGTATCCACCAGAAGTGCCATAGGGATGGACTCATGCAAGCCATTTGGAGCTCACAGTGTACCACCAGTTGCTTCAGATGCTGCATTTGGATTGCAGGTCATATTGTTAGCCCTGCTCGGTTATGGACTTGCTTTGTCCCAGTGCTCTATATTCCTCTGTTGGTACCTTTTAGATTGTTAATGTTTATTTTGTGCCATTGAAGTTTGGAAGTATTTGAGTTTTCACTTGTACAGGAGCTTGTATCTAAAGAGTTTGCCTTTCATTACCAAGGAAGAGACTTGGACCTTGGGGTTTTCAGCAAGGCTGAAACTGTTAGGACTTTGGCAACTCTTTCAGGTGGACTAAATGCCTTTTGCATAAAGGGATGTGCAAAAGTCTTTAGGGAGTGAAATGTTATGGTTCTAATATAATATAATGTGTTTGCATCTGGAAACTGATTTAAAGAAATGTGTCTGATTGCCAAATTGACAAGGGGTGGATTGTCAAGGGTGATGCATTATATATCCTTGGGGAGTCTAGAGGTTTGGTTTAGTGAC
Organism: Dinomys branickii; assembly: GCA_004027595.1. Taxonomy (NCBI): domain Eukaryota; kingdom Metazoa; phylum Chordata; class Mammalia; order Rodentia; family Dinomyidae; genus Dinomys; species Dinomys branickii. The sequence continues at coordinate 1,010 of PVLD010032733.1, forward strand.
TCAGCAGGAAGCCAGGGTTCTTCATTGTGACTGTTGGATATTTTGTCTCAGCAATGAGAAAAAGGTAACCCAGACAGCAGGACTTCTACATTTTAATATTTTCTCATTTTTCTGTTTTCCCTTACAATCCTTATGTAGGTATTACCTCAAAGAACACGTTATGACTTCTACATGTTAGTGCCATAATTTCTTTTCTTCTATGAATTATGGGGCACAGAAAAGGTAAATAACTTGATATAGTTCATAGACCTCTCCGAAGGAGACCTGAGGTGTCCAGTATATGCAACTATGAGGCCACTGCTCTGTCCAGAGAGCCGGGATTACCCTCCTGTCTACACCTCTTATCCTGCCGGGGTCTTGGCTTGTTCACAATCTGGCATTGCCTACTACTGAGTAGAAGCAACATTAAAATAATTTCTGCGTTATAGAGATCTTCCGAAAAACTTAAGTATGTATGTCAGTGGGTAGAGCAGGATGCAGACCATGGATATGTCTTTCAAAGAGGAAGCAGAGAAGCCCTTTCTTGTAGAATCATTCCATGGGGCCACACACCCTCCTCCATACTGTTAATATCATTGCATCATGAGACTATTCCTGAAATGGAAACATTGATTAATGAGCAGGAAATGCACCAACATAGGGTTGCCAGGGAACCCATAAAGGACAAAGGGCACCAGGTGAAGCACAGTGAAGGGGCAGACGCGGGAGTTACAGATGCAGCTCTCACACAGGGAGCCCCGTCCTTCCCACAGAGGACCTGGGGAGGTGGTCAAGCTGCAGAGTTTTACACCTGACACAATGGCCTGGGCTTTCAGCCCACTCACATCCTCCACACTCAGAAATATGGACAAATGTCTGCCCAGATCGGGCACGAACACTGGTGCTTGCCACGAGGTTGGAAGTCTCCCTCACCCTTCGTGTAACACCCCAAGGGAAGTCACTGGAAGTGTCCTGATATGAAACAGCACATATACTAAGTGCTTCCTGCACCCATCGCGGGGACTCACGGCCCCTCATTATTGTGTTTCTTGTGCTGTGTCCTGATGTGGCAATGACACTGGAAGTATTCTTCATGCTTTTGTGAAAGAAAACCTCAAAGACTTCCAATAAAATTGGTTGAATTAAGGCAAGATATGACCAGTTTGCTTTGGGACAGAAGTTATGTCCAGCTTAATAGTGAGCACTTTGTCTGCAAAGCTCCTGAATGTGATGAGCTTTATTAGTTTTGTTCATAAAGAATTCATTAAATGAATCTCACCTCTTCCGGAAGAAGATTTCTGTCATGTTTCTATGAATCCTGAGGTTGATCAACATGGAATAGAAATATGGCACATAAAAGATAAAGACAGAGTGAAGTCACTGCGATTGGAACTAAATTTCCAAGGATGTTTTAAAGAAGAAGAATTGGGCCAGAAAACAGTGATGCAAGTACATATGCATATTGTCAGCAAATGGAAGTCTGAGGAAGTAGAATTGCAAGATCAAGGCTAAGGTAAAATTGAATTGAAACCTATTTTCACAAAACAAAAGTAAGCCAACATATGTTTTGAGCCAGGCATGGTGCCAGAAGCCTTTAATTTTGGCCCTCAGAAAGATGAGGCAGGAAGATCGCCATCCATTTGAGGCCAGGCTTTGCACCTAGTGAGTTAAAGTTTATACTCAGTCTCAAGATCTGGACTGCGAAGTGGCACTCTTTTCAAAAAAAACGAACCAGCATAAAGAATGATTGATACAACATGATTGGCAAGTGCATGTTCAGGTTGAATTTTAGGGACATTGTCATTGTATCCAAAGAGTGTGTAATACGTAACTTTTCATTAAGTGATCACTGGCATGAGATAGGCATCTTGTATTTAGGAATAACCTGCAAAGTTCAAGATGGGAAGCTGAATGGCAAAAGGAATCACTACCCTGTAGCTACACAAGGTCATGTGAGGGCCAATTACTTCACACAGATGTACTTCTGTTCTCCAGTGATTCAAAACATCTCTGTCAAGTAAGCATAGAACACCCATCCTTATTTCCACTTTACCTTGGATCTGATTAGGTGGGACTTGGATCACAGGATTTCTTCAAGCAGGAGGCAAGTGAACCTCTCCTGACTACAGTAATGACAGTGAAACAAGCTCGCAAACTGCATGGATGGCACCACGGGAAAGCAATCAGGGAGAGACAGAGGGAGTTGTGCTCATATCAGTCCTAAAGCCGCAGCCCCACAGCCACTGAGGGAGGGACAGGTTGGGCTGGGGAACAGGAAGGGAGAAGTTGGAGGAAGCTGATCCAGGTCAGGAAGTTGGGGTCATCACTACCCTGCTTCCAACATTCCTCTGAAATCAACTTCCCACTTGTTACAGCAAAAATAAAAAATTGGGTTGAGCTCTGCAGGGGATCAAAAATGTCATTCAGAACAAATGGAGTTTTAATTAATTTTAATTTAGAATCAATTTGGATCAATCATTGCCCCCCCATTCCCGATCAGAGGATGTGGCACTTAATTGCCTTTTTCTCACCTTATATACATTTTTGGTTTCCATGTATCTTGGTTACTTTTCTCTCTTTGCTGAGACAAAATACCCAACACCCAAAATGAAGGAAGGAAATGTTTATTTCGCTTACAGTTTGTGGAGGTTTTAGTCCATACTTGACTGCTTTACAGGCAGAGTGGCACATGGCGGAGGGCAAAGTTCATGGTAGCAGAGCACAGCAAAAACAACCAGAGCAAAAGGGAAGAATGGCTGCAAGCAGCCTCTTCCCTTACATTTTAAACAGCCTACCACCACACAGGGGACCTAAACCTCTCACACAATCTCCATGCCCTCCTCTTCCACAGGCTCAGGATGTTTACAAGGTATGCACCCCAGCTTCCTGCTGAATCTCTCCGTTAAACCTCCAGATTCCCCAAGTTGACACAATGTATCAACCATAACACCATGGTAATAGATTGGAATGTTTAGGCCTGGCCACAGTTGTTTACCTTGCCTCATGTGACCAGGTTAGGCTCTGACCATAACGATATATACTTTAACAGCTCAGGCAAGGAGAATTCCAGGACAAAGTCAGGACTCAAAGTTAACTCTTTATAACCCCTCCAGGATGTTTCTTAAGACACATTTTGAGGATTGTCTATCTTTAAATGTTGTGCTAAAGGTCGCCACCCCTTACACACTTATCACAGACTTAAACCCAACAAAACCCAACTATCACAGACTTAACCCTTAAATACCGGGTCCCCAAGGTGCGTGTCCTCAATGTCGAACTTGGGTCATTGGGAAAAGTTTGAAAGCTGTTGAATGACAGGAAGGATTTTCTTGTCCCCAGGTGTCTTGTCTCAGGTGCAGCTGCAGGAGTCCAGACATGACTTGGTGAAGCCCTCACAGACGCTGCTCCTGATCTGCACCATCTCTGGATTCTCCATCACATCTAGTGGTTACCTCTGGGGCTGGATCTGTCAGCCCCCACGAAAGACCCTGGAGTGAATGGGGTACATAAATTACAATGGTGGCACTGGTTACGGCCCGGCCCTCAAGAGCCACATCTCCATCTCCAGAGACAGTCAAAAAGCAGTTCTCTCTGCAGCTGAACTCGGTCACCCCAGACGACACGGCCACATCTTTCTGTGCAAGAAACACACTGGTTTGATGCAAGTAGGAGCCAAGACACAAACCTCCCTGCTGTGGCACTCAGGACCAGCACTGGGCACGCAGTACTCAGTGGTGTAAGGAATGACCATCCCAGCCAATGTGGAAAAAATGTTGGGAATTTTTCTCTCCAGGTGATTAGCATCTCCCACAGGTGCCCCAGACACAGGGATTCTAAGGGTCTTCTATGTTTCTCATCACACAGTGTTATGTTTCCATGGAGTCAGTCTTTTCTGTGTACATCTATGTCATAATGGGTTGCATACTAAATTTTTTTCAATGAAACTTCTGATTACAACTTAACTGCTGCGCAGTCTCCTTAGTTTTCAGGTGCAGAAACACTTAGTCATGACAATTATTACTTCATATTTTTCTTTACCTCGAAGTCTCAGACATGAATTTGTAGTAGTACTAGCAGTAGCAGTAGTAGCAGCAGCAGCAGTAGTAATTGTTGTAGTTATGTGAATAGAACTCATTCTCAACTGTGCATAATTCTAAATATCACTTGTGTTAAAATAAGTGCAGTGTTCATCTGACCCAGGTCCTGGTCAACCTCAAGGGAACCTGGTAACAGTCTGGATAGAAATTGGATCCCCAGTGAGAGGCAGCCATTGAGAGCCCAGCTGCGGACCTCACAGCTGAGGTGAGGTGAGGTGATCCAACAGATCCTGCTCCTTACAGCCCAGGGATGTGCTGTTCCTTCAACGGGTGCCAAGGACACTCAGTATGATCAGGTTACTCTCGAGCTGGCCCTTCCAGAGGCCCACACAGGAGCATCTGCCCTGAAACCCTTGGGAGACTTTAGGGGCTGAGACTCCTGGTGCCCCTTATTCTTCATCCTCCTGTGACCCATTTGTTGAAGTGACGTAATAATGGGTGTATGTCTTTCATTGTATCTTCTTCATGTAATCTTGACTAATAATGTTGTAGAACTGTAAATCTAAAAAAAAACCCCTCTAAATCTGTTAATCATTTACATACTTACATAATAATTTAGGTGTGAACAATTTCACCAATTACAAGTTAAAAAGGTCTTATTTCTGTGTATATGTCATTAAATATTGTAACCATCATATGATGTCATTATAAATCATTTTTCTAAATCCCAAAGGGACAATAAACATTTTTAGCTGTGACTTTCCTTCGTTGCACCCCCTCCATGCCCTGACCACCTCAAAGTGAATATAAATCCACTTCTGCCTTTATGGATCTGCCACTTTTGGAAAATTTTCTTGAGTTTCAAATCATAAAGTGTTTTATCTAAATTCAATGCTTAGCAAAATAATTTCAATTTTTGCATTTTATGTTACATTCTGTGGTAAGGGTACATTTTTCAGGCAATGCACATAGTGATATGGATGTGGGAAAATCACAGTTCTTGAAAATGGTGATTGAAAGATTTCATAGTTACTCTACAACTAGTTTAGGATCTTCTGAAATTAACACAATGAATTCCTCATGTGATTTTATCATTGGCTGATTAACCAAGGGGGTTGAAACCACACATTTGCACAAAATTGTGTAAGCTGAGATTTCTCTACAAATACTTCACAGTAACCAAAATTTAGAAATGACCCAACAGTCTACTGCTTCATTGAGGACAATCAAATAAGTTCTGTCCACACATGGGATATTTCTCACCCATTGAAGCAATGAAATTTGTATGTTTGTTATTGCACAAAGATGTATTAAACCATATACTCATAGATACAAGAACCCCTCTTATGTGACTGTACAGAAATATAGTATCTAATTTTTATATCATTGCATGTAGAAAACAGTGCTACAAGTTCCAGGACCTATGGGGACATGAATTACACAGTGAAAAATTAGAAATAGTTACACATTTTCGTATGGGAATGAACATGTAGATTAAGTATTATCACAGATTCACAATGAGTTATTATTCAAAATCCCATTCAATTGTATACTTAAAATTTGATCATACTGAATAAAAGTGGGTAAAATTCAAAGTGGTATTGAACAAGATAAAGCAAAGCTCTAACACATAATGCATTTCTGAAGGAAACAAACTGTCCAAAAACCAAATTTAAAGTTCAAAGCCTTTTTAAAAGTTTTTGTAAACCACCAATGTTAAAACCATGCATCAGTGTATAAATACAATATAATAGAGAAGAAATAGTCATAAAATGGCAAAATATAGTTCATTATTAATGGTACAATGATCAAAAACAGGAACCAGAGAGGGTGGAATATCAACTCAAAGGAAAGGGAAACAATAATTTGGAAATTTCCTCAATTGGTCAAGTTATAAATGACAGAAGATTTACTAGAGTGAACACTGAGGTCATGTGAAGGGGTCCTGTGATAGGAAGAGCAGTGCAGACTGACAGAAGCCAGATGCTGCTCACCAGGAAAATACAAAAAGGATTCAAACTGTGTTAAAAATCTGCCACTCCCACCACAAGACGAGAATGTGCAGACTTGAGAGCTTGACAGTGTGATACATGGAAGACATGTGACCTCAAGGCTTATTTCTCAGAATTTCCTCAAGTGTCACCCAGGAATATTTTGCAGACATCTTCTGTCACCACTCACGTGTCTCCTGTGTATCCCAGAACAGTGTGGGGTACAACAACTGACACTAAAGAGTGCGTAGCATGTGTTCGTGGGGCGCTCACCCTGCAAGTGAATATAGGCCAAGAGCAGTGGTGCGTGGATGCCTCCATCTGGCTTTCAAAGGAAGACCCAAGCATCTTCAGGCACAGGCAAGAGCCACTGCAGAAGGAAAGCAACCAGAGAGACTCCCCACAGTGGCAATATTAGCACAGGCTATGGTGAGAGCCACCACAGAGAGGAAGCTGCGCATACTGCGTTGCACACCTGTGTCATCCCATTTGTTGCAAGACGCCTGGCGTGCAGCCATTGCCGTGAAAGGCTGCTGTGGGAGACTGCAGGCTGCAGCTCACATCCCTATGGACACTTGTCACTACTGCACTGCTCAATACATGTAGGTGAGGCTGCCAGTATCTTGTCTCACTTTGGCGTAAAGTCACAATGAGATGAAGTCAAGGAGGATGACTCTGGATCATTAAGGAGAAATGTTTTTCCAGATGAGTTTTGGTTGTTGTTTTTTGTTTTCCATTCCATTGGGTCTTTGATTGGCAATGTGCACCCTATACCATGCATACCACTGCATTTAGGAAGCACTTAACTTGTTTAATTTTAGAAATAAAAATTGGGAAGTATCATACACAAAATCTCACACATAATTAATTTAGATGTTGTCTACATCACACTTTTAAATTGGTGTAAGACAGATTTAAATAGTTGGGGCCATCAAAAAGATTAACATGACTTTAGTAGGAGATATATAAGAAAGAGAACAGGAGGGACAGCTGTGATTTGAGAGCGCATGTCTCTCAGTGCTTTGATATTGGAGCTCATGCAACCGCGGGAGGAGATCATTGCCCTGTAGTGTCCTTTATGGGAAATTTGCCCAAAGGTACCTGAGTTCCTAGATGGGATCAGGGCTCTCAGACTTGAGCTGATCCCTGGATTCACCTCACTGCAGTGGAGGGACGCAGTGTGTATCTCTTCTGCCACCTGAGGGTGCAGAACCTAGACAAGATTTGGAAGCACACAGCCGCCTCCTGCCAGACCCCAACTCTGTCATTGCCTGTTTTTGATTTGTGTGGGTCTGGAAATTCAAGAAAAACATGTATTTGAGGGAAGTTGGTCTTTGTGTGTTACTTTTAGAGCAGATGTAATAGACATACGCACCTCCTAAGTTTGTGCATCTGTTATATTAACATTCTGAGGCTTCAGCACACTGCCTTTCAGTATCCATGAATTGCACCCAGGTTAATCTTCTGAGCACATGGCATAGGATGACCTGAGCTCCAGGTGGATATGTGTTGGTTCTATTTATTGTGTAAGCCTGGTATCCCCAGAGTCCATAGTTTTATAGCCATTCATTTCTTTGATGTCCTTCCAAATTGATTAATTTAGAATTAATCCAGTTCCTTTTTATGTGTCTATGTATATTTGCAAGAAGGCGATTGGCTTTCTTTGCAATAATGAGAAGTTTAGAATTTTTAAATAGGCATTCAGAGATTAATTGAGAAATAAAACTGAAGTGTTTTATATCTTCATGCTGTTTGACTGTTAATTTTGTTTTGGTTTTACCAGGGATGAAAAGGTCTCAGTCAATAGGCAAGAGCCTATCACTGAGCTGCATCCCAAGCTCTGTTTTCAGATATCTGGTAATTAATCAGCATAAATGTCCATGAATGCTGACTCATAATATGTGTAGAAATTTCAAATAAATGTCATGTTAAACATGGCCACTGTTATAGGCTGCGTGCTCTCTGTATAATTGTTGAAATACGAAAGTCAATGTGATGCAGCATAGAATGGTCAGGAGCTGCCTCGTCAAAGGATGCAGGAGGGAAACCACAGAGGGAGAGCTGCAGAGGAGACCCAGGCCACCCTGCAGGGTGACACGTGGGCTCCCTGCTGTGATAGTGTGTGATTGCGCAAGTACGTGTGTTGTAACATTTCTCAGGAGCTCACTTTGCATATGGGAAGTTTATGGGCTACATCTGATGAAGCTGTCACAGACAAACAAATCTCAATATAGAAAGAGAGAGAAGGCCACGGATATTCCTCAGTTGAAGAAGTGCTTGGCTGGCAAGACTGAGGTCATGAGTTCGATTCCTGACACCAAAAAAAAATGAAAGAAGGAAATAGAGGTAAAGCGTTAATGACAAGTAAAAATGAGAGATTCACGTGAATGCAGGTTCTATTATGTCTAAGCAAACACAGAATACAGCAAAGGCTTACATGTTCTCCCCACAGGAAGAGGGGCATAGAAACATCACCAGGTCTCTGTTCTCTATCCAGGAGCTAGAACAGGAGTCAGTTTGTTCTCAACTTAGGGGAGTGTAGGCCCAGACAGTGGGGAGATCATTTATAGCACATCAGCTCTCCTGTAGGACAGGAAATTGTTTCTGACACTTTCATGATTTAAATATTTCCAAAGCTGAAAAATGTAATACAAAAGTGTACATTATATGCATGAGAAATACAAAAGTAGACAAAGAGATAAATACCAAGAGATTGCATAATGAGTTTTCAATGAACAGCAGGAAGTCATTTGCACGCACATGTATGGTTCCTGTGGGCAGAGCAGAGCTGACATTCTCACGCATAGACCCCCTTCTCTCACATGTGACCAAGGACTTCACCCTCATGCTGGGAAGCCAAGTGCGCCTCCCACTCGCTCTGCTCTGCACCTCCCGGGACCGACACAGGCTCCAGATGTGATGTCTCAGGTGCATCTCTTCTATCCCACCTAGGACGTGAACATCTTCAAGAATGTGGCCTCAGCTGAGATGGCAGTTGATCCTTTCCACTACACCTTCTGAATGACAGCTATCTGCAGATCTCTGACATCGCTGAAATATTATATGTGGTTTCTTCTTATCCTTTATCTGTCATTCCATGTTCAGTCATGATTGTACAAACATCATTTTTCAATAGTGATTTTAGACCCCAGACTCAAGGATGACTTTAAATTTGGCCACTGAAGGTGCATGTGGCTTTTGTTCCAACCTCTAAAGCCTTTGAAAATCATTGCCTATGTATTCAAGTCTACAAAAACGGGGAAAAATTAATATCCTGATGTTTGCTCAGATCCACTAAAGAAATAAAATTGCAGACTGAGTGATCCCAAAGAAAACTGGAGAGACAGGAAGATCCAGGCTCACAGGTGAGCCCTGCTTCCTGGCACAGAGCCAGCTGCAGGCACACAGTGGAGGGGGCGCTGAGGGGGAGATGCTGGCTGACTGCAGGACAGGAGAGGAGCAGGGTGAGGGCACATCATGCTTCCGGGGCCCCACAGCCCATATTTTACCTTGAGAAGGCTCAGGATCTGAAGAGGAAGATTAAAAAAAATTATACAGAGGACTTCCGGGAAGATGTTGACCAGGTGAGCGGTAGAGGGAAACTCTCCCAGAGATCGATCCTTTGCGCACTTGTGCCCGGTCTGCGGATGCAAAATTGCAACTGATCGTGTTGCTCTCCATGGCCTGAGCATTAAAGGGTCGGCTGGATAAGCCATGGCGAGAAGTGGGTGGATCCTGAGAGCTGGGTGCCCGAGGCGATGGGCGTTGAGCTTGGGCCGCAGCTCGGCTGAATCCGCGTACAACCGAGAAAGCGATTGTGGTGGGACGGACCCTCCCAGCTCCTGAACCCGATCAGCTTGGAGGTTGCTGTAATCAGGATGTGTTGGAGGCAGCAGAGCAGAGTAAACTCAGAGAAGGCGCTCCTTGGGCAGACTGAGCCAATCTGGGAAGCGGTCCGGGATCCCACTCAGAGCCCTGCCCCCGCAGCCCGCACCATGCGAACTGTGGCAGCTGCAGTTGGCGGTTCCTGAGAGAAAGCCCAGGAGGCGGAAAAGTGCCAGGGAGTGCCAGGATCTCCTGCCGGCACGGATCTTGGAACGGGAGAGCCTAGTGAACACCGTAGCAGGATTTCTGAGTTGGGAAGAAGCTCGATCCAGGGAGATACATCTGAGCGGCATTCCTGTCTGCACAATCCCAGGGTGAGTTGATTGGGCGCCCTGTCCGGCTTTTTTTGAGTCGCGAAGAAGCTCGGTCCAGCGAGGGACATCCAAGCAGCTTTTCTGACTGCAGGATCCCCGGGTCGGAAGAGCTGGCTAGGAGCCCCGACGGGATTTGTGAGGAGGGGAGGAGCTTCACCCAGGGAGGAACACCTGAGTGGCCCCCTGCCTGCAAGGTCCCGGGGGCGGCGAGCTGTTTATGCGCCCCAGCCAGGTCTTGGGGTAGGGGGGAGAAGCGGAAATCTCAGCAGACAGCTTTTTTTTTTTTTTCAGCAGACAGCTTAAGGGACATTCTCCCAAAGAGAAGGAATCATTGGAGCAACCTCTGCAGCAGACGTTTGATTGCTGAACTGCCTGGGGAATTTATAGCTCCACATTATGAATCTAATACCCAAAAATGGGAAAACAGAGGAACAAAACGCAGTCTCAAAACTCAACCCCACCCAGAACAAGTTTTGAATGAGAGGATACAGGGGAACCAGGAAGCCACATACCTGCAAGTTATGAAACGATTGCATCCGAAATGAAATAACTCCAACAGGCCATAAAAGAGCTTAAAGCAGAAATAAGCCACATACCTGCAATGATCTCTCAGACAAAAAGCGAGCTGAAAACAATGATGGAAGAAATTTTCTGTATCCATAGAGAAGAAACAGATAAAAGACTTGAAGAAAATAGGTAACAAATGGAAACATTACAAGAGCAATTTAGGAATGAATTACCAAGAATGAAACAGGTCCAAAGAGCATGCCAGGATTTGAAAACTTACACTGAAAGCTTGCAAAATTGCTTAAATGAAACCGAAGATAGAAATTCAGAACTTGAAGACAGCATGGCAGCTTAAGAGCGTGAAAGGAAGAATCTCATAATAACATCAAAGACTCAAGAAAAGTCAATCCAACAGCTTCAAGATGAGGCAAAACGTAACAATATTTGAGTTACAGGAGTGTGTGAAAGAGCAGTAGACCACACAAAGGATAAAAAAGAATATTTACTGAAATAATAGCGGAAAATTTCCCAAATAAGGTAAAAGATACTGAAGTTCAGTTAATCGAGGCATATAGAACCCCAACGATCCATAACCCAAAGAAAAACACACACAGGCATATAATAGTCAAGATCCCAGATATCCAGTAAAAGAACACAATATTAAAAGCTGCTAGAGAAATGAAACAGATCACCTATAAAGGAAAGCCCATCAGAATCACAGCAGACTTCTCAACGGAAACCACGAAATCAAGAAGAGCTTCGAGCGAGATACTACAGATTCTGAGACAAAACAACTTCCAACCCAGACTGATGTATCCTGCAAAACTATCCATCAAATTCAATGGAGAAATAAAATATTTCCACGACAAAGAACAACTGGAGAACTTCATGAGTGCCAAACCAGCAATGCAAACAGCACTAAAAGATATTCTAGACAGAGAAAAGAGACAACAATTCCAAGAACAACATTAGAAATACCTCTATAAACAGAAAAAGCAAGTAAAGTCAGCAAAAAAGAAAAACATCAAGTAAATAAAATGACTAAAATAAGCCCACATATAACCATGATAACCATTAATGTAAATGGCCTCAACTCAAAAGTCAAAAGGAAAAGATTGGAAGAGTGGATTAAGGAACACAATCCAACGATAAACTGTATACAGGACACATATTTTACTCAAAAGGAAATCCACAGGTTGAAAGTTAAAGGTTGTAAAATAACTCTCCATGCAACAGGTCCCCAGAAAAAGCAGAGGTAGCTATTATGTTTGCAAACAATATAAACTTCAAACCAAAAACAATCAAAAGAGATGAAGAAGGCCATTACATACTAGATAGCGGAAAGCTGCAAGAGGAAGAGGTAACAATCCAGAACATTTGTGCACCAAGCCTTGGAGCACCTAACTTTACAAGGCAAACCTTAACAGACGTAAAAAATCAAATAACTAATAACACTATTGTAATCGGGGACCAAACACCCCTCTGATGCAAAGAGACAGGTCAACTGGACAGAAACTCAGCAAAGAAAGAACAGACCTGAACCAAAAGCGTGAACAAATGGATTTAGTGGATATATACAGAGTATTCCACCACACAACATCAGAATACACATATTTTTCAGCTGCACATGGGGCTTTCTCCAAAATAGACCACATTCTAGCCCATAGAGCATATCTACCTAAATGCAAAAGAATTCAAATTATCCCATGCATATTATCGGACCACAGTGCAATAAAATAGGAAATTAATGACAAAGAGAACTCCAAAAACCACATAAACACGTGGAAATTAGACAACAACCTACTGAATAGCCAATGGGTCACACAAGAAGTTAAAGAAGAAATTAAAAATTACCTACAAATAAATGAAAACGGAAGTACAACCTACCAGAATCTGTGGGATGCAATGAAAGCAGTCCTCAGAGGGAAATTTATAGCAATGAAATCATATACAAAGAACATAGAAAGAGAGCAAATAAATAATCTAATGATACACCTCAAACTCTTAGACAAAGAGCAACAAGCCAAACCAAGAGCCCAAAGAAGTGAGGAGATTATAAATCTCAGGGCAGAAATTAATGCAATTGAGGTGAAGAAAACTCTACAAAAAATTAGTGAATCAAAGACTTGGTTCTTCGAAAGAATAAATAAAATTGATAAACCCCTAGCAAACCTTATCAAAAAAAGAACAGAAAGATCTCAAATTCATGCAATAAGGAATGAAAAGGATGAAGTCACTACAGATCCCACAGAAATAAAAAAGATCATTAATACCTACTATGAAAATCTATATTCCCATAGGTTAGAAAATACAGAAGAAATGGACAAATTCCTAGAAAGGTACAAATTGCCAAAATTGAATCAGGAAGACATTAATATCCTGAACAACTCAAAATCAATTAATGAGATTGAAAACGTCATTACAAACTTACCCACAAAGAAAAGCCCAGGCCCTGATGGATTCACAGCAGAATTCTATAAAACATTTAGAGAAGATCTAATGCCAACACTCCTCAAACTCTTCAATGAAATCGAAAAGGAAGCAACTCTCCCCAACACATTTCTGGAGGCAAGTATTATACTGATACCAAAACCAGAGAGAGACCCAACCAAGAAAGAGAGC
>PVLD010032734.1:0-14344 GCA_004027595.1 Dinomys branickii
AGTTTTAAATGCTTGCTACTGCTGTGGCTGAGTAACATTCCATTGCATTCACTTATATATGTATTGGCCACAAACAGTGAAGGTGTTGCAGCTGTTCGTTGAACAGTAGGGAATCATTGTGAAAAGGGATATAGGTTTTCTTTCCCAGACTTTCATATTTTGTATGTTTTTTAAAGTGAAAAAAGAAAAAAAAAAAAAAGAAAACACTATCAAAGTGATACAAAGTGGCACAAGAACAGTACAGTCAAAATTGAATTATAGACAAAATGACAGGGAATTAACAATGCTGTGTTACATATTGATAACTTCAAAGTGTATGCTCAAAAAACATATATGAATATACAATCTTGATTAAACAAACAATCATTAACTGTTCTTTATGAAAAAGTGACATATGTCAATAGTGGAACCATGTTGGCCATCCTGCATATGCACAAATACATACATGTTTGTCACTTTTTTCCTTTTCTCCTGCCCCTCATCCCATTTACTCTTTACTTTGAGCAGATTCCCTTCATGCCACCTAATTTATATTCTCACTTTCAGGTTCTTACACTAGTGATACAATATGTTGCTTACATATGTAACTCTGATTTATTTCACTTACGAGTATAGTGTCTAATTGTGACCATTTGCATATAAAAGCCTAAAATTTGTCTTTCTTTATAGCTGCATAGTATTCCACATTATAAAAATGCCACAGTTTTTTAATCCAGTCCTTTGTGGATGAACATTTGGCTTGCTTCCACAATTTAGTTATTACAAATTGCACTGCTATAAACATGGGTGCACATATACCGCAGTGATGTTTTCAGATCTTCTGGGAAATACCCAGAAGAGGAATAGCTGGGTTGAATGGGACCTCTAGACTTAGTTTGCTGAGGTATCTCCAAATCGCTCTCCACAGTGGTTTCACAAGTCTGCATTCCCACCAGCAGTGTACAAGAGTTTCTATTTCTCCACAGCCTTGCCAGTATTTGTTATTGGATGATTTCTTAATACTGGCCAGTCTTACTGGGGTGAGATGAAATCTCAATTTTTTTTTTTTGGCATTTCTTGAATGACTAAAGATGTAGAACATTTTCTCATATATGTATTTGCCATTTGTATTTCTTTCTCAGAGAAGTACGTATTCATCTCAGTTGCTCATTTCTGGATTGGGTCTTTGAATTTGGACAGGTTCACTTTTTTAAAATTCTTTGTATGTTCTAGATAGAAGACCTTTGTCCGAGGGACAGCCAGCTAGGATTTTTTCCCAATTTGTGGGTTTTCTTTTCACTTTTCTACTGATTTCTTTAGATGTGCAAAAACTTTTCAGTAAGATTAGGCCTCAGTTATTGATTTTTTGAAATGTTTCCCTTGCAGTTTGATTTTTGTTCACGAACTCTCTGCCTACTCCTATGTCTTCAAGATTTTTACCTACTTTCTCTTCCAGTAGATTTAGAGTTTCTGTTTTAATATTGAGATCTTTGATCCATTTTGACTTGAGTTTGATGCATGGTAATAGACCTAAGTCTATTTTCAGTCTTTGGCAAGAGGCAAGCCAATATTTCCAGCACCATTTATTAAACAGGCTATCTTCCTTCCAGTGAGCTTGTTTGGCCCCTTTGTCAAATATTAGGTGGCTGAGTGTGTTTGTGGTCTTGGCTGCATCTTCCAGTCTGTTCCGTTGATCTGCAGGTCTGTTTTTTAGCCAGTACCAGGTTGATATTATTACAGTAGCTTTGTAGTATAATTTCAGGTCAGGGATTGTGATTCCACCTGACTTATCCTTGTTGCCCAGGATTGCTTTTGCTATTCTGGGTCTCTTCTGGTTCCAGATGAATTTAAGTTATGTTTTTTCTAGATCTGTGATGTATGATAATGGTAGTTTAATGGGGAGTGTATTGAATCTGCACAACAATTTTGGTAGTATGGCCATTTTCACAGTGTTGGTTCTTCCTAACCATGAGCAGAGAATGTTTTTCCACTTATTGAAATCCTCATCAATCTCTTTTTTCAGAGTACTGTAGTTTTCATTGAATAAATCTTTTACATCCTTTGTTAGATTGATTCCTAAATATTTCAGTTTCTTGGATGCTATTGTGAAAAGTACAGTTTCCTTAATTTCTCTCTCAATCTGTTTGTTGTTTGTGTATAGGAATGCTATGGATTTTTGGGTGTTGACTTTGTATCCAGCTACTCTGCTGAATTTGTCAATTAATTGAAGGAGTCTTCTTGTGGAGTTTTTGCGATCTTCCATGTAAAGTATCATGTTATCTGCAAATAGTGATAGTTTTACTTCTTCCTTTCCTATTGATATTCTTTTTATTTCTCTCTCTTGTCTAATTGCTCTGGCTAATGCTTCCAGAGCTATGTTGAATAGGAATGGTGATAGGGGACATCCTTGTCTTGTTCCTGAGTTTAAAGTGCAAAGTTTCAGTTTTTGTCCATTTAGTATGATGTTGGCTATTGGTTTGTCATAGATGGCTTTGATGAGATTGAGGTAAAGGCCATCTATTCCTATTTTTTTAGGGTTTTTAACACTAATGCATGTTGGACTTCATCAAAAGTTTTTCCACATCTATTGATACGATCATGTGGTTTTTGTCTTTAGTTCTATTGATATGATGTATTACATTAATTGATTTGCAAATATTGAACCATTCTTTCATTCCTGGAATGAATCCAACCTGGTCATGCTGTATAATTTTCATTATTATTCACTTCATTCTATTTGCTAGTTTTTTATTGAGTATCTTTGCATCTATATTCATTACGGAGATTGCCCTATATTTCCTCTTTTGGTTGTGTCCTTCTCTGGTTTTGGTATCAGTATAATTCTTACCTCCAAGAATGAATTAGGGATAATTGGTTTTTTTTCAATTTCATAGGAGAGTTTGAGAAATGTTGGCATTAAATCTTCTGTGAATGTTTTATAGAATTCTGCTGTGAATCCATCAGTGCTTGGGCTTTTCTTTGTCAGTAAGTTTTTAATCACATTCTCAATCTCATTAATTGATATTGGGTTGTTCAGGATTTTTGTATCTTCCTGATTTAATTTTGGTAATTCATACTTTTCTAGGAATCTTTTGATTTCTTCTGAGTTTTCTATCCTATGGGAGTAAAGATTTTCAAAGTAGGTATTGATGATCTTTTGAATTTATTGGGTAATATTATGTAATAATCTCTCTTCATTCCTTATTGCATGAATTGAGTTCTTTCTTTTCTTTGTTTGATAAGATCTGCTAGGGGTTTATCAATTATATATATATTCTTTTGAAGAATCAACTCTTTGATTCACTTATTTTTTGTAGTGTTTTCTTCATCTCAATTGCATTAATTTCTGCCCTGAGTTTTATAATCTCCTCCTTTCTTTGGGCATTTGGTTTGGCTTGCTCTTCTTTCTCTAAAAGTTTGAGGTGTAGCATTATCCTATTTATTTGTTCTCTTTCTGTTTTCTTTATATATGAGTTCATCACTATAAATTTCCCTCCGAGGATTGCTTTAATTACATCCTACAGATTCCAGTAGGTTGTATTTGCATTTTTGTTTGTTTATGGGTATTTTTCAATTTCTTCTTTAATTTCTAGTGTGACCCATTCGTTGTTCAGGAAGTTCTTGTCTAATTTCAAAGTTTTTATGGGGTTTTTGGAGTTCTCTTTGTCATCAATTTGCAATTTCATTGCACTGTGTTCAGATAATATACATGGGATAATTTCAATTCCTTTCCATTCTATGGGATAGAATGCTGTCTATTTTAGAGAAAGACATATGTGCAGCTGAGAAAAATGTGTATTCTGATGTTGTGGGTTCAAACACTCTGTATACATCTACTAAGTCCATTTGTTTGCTCCTTTGGTTCATGTCTGTTATTTGTTTACTGAGTTTTAGTCCAGTTGACCTGTCTCTTTTCGTCAAAGGGGTGTTTAGATCTCCTATTACAATAGTGTTATTAAGTGTTTGGTTTTTCATGTCTGTTAAGATTTGACTTATAAAGTTTGGTGCTCCAGTATTTGGTGCATAAATGTTTAGGGTTGTTCTCTCTTCCTCTTGCAGCTTTCCCATAACCAGTATGTAAAGGCCTTCTTTATCTCTTTTGATTGCTTTTTTGTTTGAAGTTTACATTGTCTGCAAACGTAATAGCTACCCCTGCTTTTCTCTGGGAACCTGTTGCATGGAGGATTGTTTTCCATCCTTTAACTTTCAATCTGTGGATTTCGTTTTGAGTAAAATGTGTTTCCTATATACAGCAGATGGTTGGACCTAGTTTCTTAATTCACTCTGCCAATCTGTTTCTTTTGACTTGTAAATTGAGGCCATTTACATTAATGGTTATAATGTTGTATGATGGCTTATTCTTGTCATGCTATTTACTTGTTACTTTCCTATTTTGCTATCTGTTTACTTGCTTGTTCTGCTTGACGGTTCCTTTCTATTGTTGTTCTTGAGATTGTGGTCTCTTTTTTCCTGTCTAGAATATCTTTTAGTACTTTTTAAATGTTGACTTGGAACTCATGAAGTTCTTCAGTTGTTCTTTGTCATGGAAATATTTTATTTCTCCATTGAATTTTAAGGATAGTTTTGCAGAATACATCAGTCTGGGTTGGAAGCTGTTTTGTCTCAGAATCTGTAATACCTTGCTCCAAGTTCTTGATTTCAAGATTTCTGTTTAGAAGTCTGCTATGATTCTGATGGGCTTTCCTTTATAGATGATCGGTTTCTTTTCTCTAGCAGCTTTTAACATTGTGTTATTTTGCTGAACGTCTGGAGCCTTGACTATTACATGTCTGGGTGTGGTTTTATTTGGGTTATGGCTTGTTGGGGTTCTATATGACTCAATTAACTGCACTTCAGTATCTTTTACCATGCTTGGGAAATTTTCTGCTATTATTTCTGCAAATATTCTTTTTATATCATTTGTGTTGCCTCCTGTGTTTCACTGACTCCTACTACTTGGATATTATTTCTTTTTGTCTCATCTTGCAGCTGTTGGATTGAGTTTTCCTGGATCCTTGGTGACTTTAAGAGATTCTTCCTTTCACAGTCACTACCTGCCTTGTTGCCTTCAAGATCTGAAATTCTACCTTCAGCTTCATTCAAGTGGTTTTTCAAGCTTTCAGTGGAAGTTTTTATTTCCTGGCAATCTCTTTGTGTCTATTTCATGTGTTTTAATTCATTCCTAAATTGCTCATGTAGTGATTCCATTTGTTTCCTATGTTCTTCCATTCTTTTATCTGTTTCTTCTCTATATGTATGGAGCATTTCTACCACTGTTACTTTCACTTCATTTTTTGCCTGAGAGATTATTTCTGGTTTAATCTCTTCTATGTCCTGATGGATTTGTTTCTTTAGTTCAGATGCAATCATTTCAGAAATTTCAGATATGTGGCTTCCTACTTCTCCCATATCATTGTTTCCTGGACTTGTTCTGGGTGGGGTTGAGTTCTGAGACTGCGTTTTGCTCCTCTGTCTTGTCGTTTTTGGATGTCAAATGAAAGATGTTGAGCTACAAACTACCCAGGCAGCTCACAGAGTACTCTATTGACCCTAGTTTACAAGGATATCAAACTTATCCCAGGATGGTACAAGACCGTGAATCACTGGGCCCAAGGAACCCCGGAAAATTGCTGTGGTGCCAGGCTCAGAGCACATCTGCCATTTTGGGGGAATGTTGTCTCACAGGGCAGACCACCCGTGCAGACCTTAACCGGCAAGAGGTCCATCATAAAGACTGCTCCCATGGCTCCGTCAAGCTGGGCTCACTCTCTGATGGAAGGTCTCACAGGTGCAGCTGCTCTAATAGTGCCAGAGGACCGGGCTCTTTCCCCTGGAAAGGTCTTCCAGTCAGAACACTGGTGTGATCCTTATCTGGCTAGAGGTCTACAGGGAAGGCTGCTCCCACAGCTCTGCCAAGCTGGTCTCTGGGATATAGGTTTATAACAATGAGATATTCTTAGGAAAATACAGAGCACTTTGCTTGATATCAACTTGTATACAGGCTCTTCATATGTCACTAAGAGGGGCTGGGGATATAGCTCAGTGGAATAAGCGCTTGCCTAGCAAGCGCAAGGTCCTGAGTTCGATCCCCAGTACCGCAAAAAAAAAAAAGTCACCAAGAGATCCTGTGAACTTGTGTATAACAAAGAAACTTCTGCATATAACTTCCTGAAAAAATCCCACACTGCTTAGTGTTGCCTTCTACTAATGTCATGAAGCTGTGCACTTGCCAACATTGGCTAGGTTGTAAAGGTTGCAAACACTGTGGCTGAGTAACTCTCCATTGCATTCACTTATGTACGTATTGGCCACAAGCAGTGAATGTGTGGTATCCCTTTGGGGAACAGTAGCCAAGCACTGTGGGAAAGGGTATATGTTTCTTACAATGACATCTTCTTAGGAAAACACAGAGCAGTTTGGCTGATATGGACTTGTATACAGCCTCTTCATACATTGCTGAGACATGTTGTGAATCCCTTGAACAGTGAAAACCATTTCTCACCTAACTTGCTGAAACATTCCAACACTGCTTAGTTTTGCCTTCTAGTTATGTCATGAAGCTGTGCAGAGCCCAACATTGGGTAAGTTGTAAGTCTTGCCAGCACTGTGGTGAGCAACACTCCATTGCTTTCAATGTATCGCAAACCTTCAAGGAACTGTACGAAAGCATTGTGGAAAGGGGTAATAGTCCCTTACAATAAGATCTTCATAGGAAAACACAGAGCACTTTGTCTGATATGAATTTGTATACAGTTTCTTCACATGTTACTAAGAGATCTTGTGAAACCCATGAACAACAAAAGTAACTTCTCTACATAACTTACTGAAACATTCCCACACTGCTAAGTATTGTACTCTACTTATGTCATGAAACTGTGCACAGCCCAACACTGGGTGAGTTGTAAGTGCTTGTTAGCATGTGGCTAAGTATCATTCCATTGCATTCACTGATACACATATTGGCAGCCAAGAGGAAATGTGTTGTAATCCTTTGGGGAATAGCACCCAAGCATTGTGGAGAAGAATATAGGTTTCTTCCAATTAGATTTTCTTAGCAAAACACAGAAGAGTTTACCTAACATGAATTTGTATACACGCTATTCAAATGTTACAAAGAGATCTTGTGAACTCGTGAACAAAAAAGTGACTTCTGCAAGTAACTTCCTAAAGGAATCCTACAGTTCAAATTGTTGCCTTCTACTTATGCCATGAAACTATGCAGAGCCCAGCATTGGCTAACTTGCAAATACTTGCTAGCACTGTGGTAACAATCCACTGCATTCAGTTATATACATATTGACCCCAAAGAATGAATGTGTTGCACCCCTTCTGAGAACAGTAGGGAAGCATGTGGAAAGGAGTATAGGTTTCTTACAATTAGATCTTCTTAGGAAACCTCAGAGCAGTTTGACTGATATGGACTTGTGTACAGGCTCTTCATATGTCACTAAGAGTTCTTGGGAAACCTGTGTACAATGAAAGCAACTTCTACACATAACTTGCTGAAACATCACCTCACTGCTAGGTGTTGCCTTCTACTTATGTCATGAAACTGTGAACAGCCCAACACTAGGTAAGTTGAA
This sequence comes from Dinomys branickii, assembly GCA_004027595.1. Classification (NCBI taxonomy): domain Eukaryota; kingdom Metazoa; phylum Chordata; class Mammalia; order Rodentia; family Dinomyidae; genus Dinomys; species Dinomys branickii. The sequence continues at coordinate 7,563 of PVLD010032734.1, forward strand.
AATGCTTGCTAGCAATGTGGCTGAGTAACATTCCACTGCATTCACTTATATACAAAATGGTCACAAAGAGTGAATGTATTGCAACCCTTCAGAGAAGAGTACACAAGCATTGTGGAAAGGGATATAGGTTCCTTACAATAAGATCTTCAAAGGAAAACACAGAGTACATTGTCTGATATGGGCTTGTATACAGGGACTTCACACATTACTAAGAGATCTTGTGAAATCCATGTACAATGAAAGTAACTTCTGCACATAAATTGCTGAAACATTCCCACACTGCTAAGTGTTGCCTTCTACTTATGTCAAGAAACTGTGCACAGCTCAACACTGGGTGAGTTGTAAATGCTTGTTACCATGTGGCTAAGAATGATTCCACTGCATTCACTGATATATGTATAGGCCATGAATGGTGTGTTGCAATCCTTTGGGGAATAGCACCCAAGCACTGAGGAAAAGAATATAGATTTCTTACAATTAGATCTTCTTAGGAAAACACAGAGCAGTTTGCCTGATATGGCCTTGTATACAAACTCTTCACATGTCACAAAGCAATATTGTGAAACCAGTGTACAACAAAACAAACTTCTGCACATAACTTTCTGAAACCTTCCCACAGTGCTTAATGTTTCCTTCTACTTATGTCGTAAAACTGCGCACAACCTAACATTGGCTAAGTTGTAAATCCTTGTTAGCACTGTGGTTGAGTAACATTCCATTGCATTCACGAATATATGTATTGGCCACAAAGAGTGAAGGTATTGAAACCCTTTGGTGAACATTAGGGAAGCATTGTGAAAAGGGATATAGGTTCCTTACAATGAGATCTTGTGAGAAAAACACAGAGCAGTTTACCTGATATGGACTTGTATACAGGCTCTTCACATGTTACAAGAGATCCTGTGAAACTGTGTACAATGAAAGTAACTTCTGCACATAACTTCGTGAAACAATTCCACACTGCTTAGTATTACTTTCTATGTATGTAATGGAACTGTGCACAGCCAAACAATGGGTAAGTTGTAAATGCTTTCTAGCACTGTGCCTGAGAAATATTCTATTGCATTCATTTATACACATATTTGTGGCAAAGAGTGAATGTGTCTCAACCCAATGGGAACAGTAGGGAAGCATTGTGGAAAGGGATATAGGTTTCTCACAACAAGATCTTCAAAGGAAAACACAGAGTAGTTTGTCTAATATGGACTTGTATACAGGCTATTCATGTGTTACTAAGAGATCTTGTGTAACCCATATACAATGGAAATAACTTCTATATATTACTTGCTGAAACATTCCCACACTGCTAAGTGTTACCTTCTACTTATGTCATGAAACTGTGCATAGCCCAACATTGGGTAACTTGGAAATGCTACCTAGCACTGTGGCTGAGTAATATTCCATTGCATTCTCGATTATTCATGTAGGCCTCAAAGAGTGAATGTGTTGCAATCCTATGGGGAACAGTAGGGAAGCACTGGGGAAAGAGATATAGGTTTCTCACAATGAGATCTTCTTAGGAAAACACACAGGTGTCTGACTGATGTGTACTTGTATACAGGCTCTTCACACGTTGCTAAGAGATCTTGTGAAACCTGTGTACAACAGATTTAACTTTTGCAAATAACTTCCCGAGATATTTTCACAGTGCTAAGTGTTGCCTTCTACTTATATCATGAAACTGTGCACAGACCAACATTAACTAAATTGTAAATGCTTGCTAGCACTGTGTCTGAGTGACATTCCATTGCATTCACTTATATAGCTATTGGACGCAAAGACTGAATGTGTTGTAACCCTTCACAGAACAATGTGCAAGCATTGTTGAATGGGATATAGGGTTCTTACAATGATATTTTCTTAGGAAAACACACTGCAGTTTGGCTGACATGGACTTGTATACAGGTTTTCCACATGTTACTAACAGATCTTGTGAAACCCTTGTACAAAGAAAGTAACTTCTGCACATATATTGCTAAAACACTCCCACACTGCTAAGTGTTGCCTTCTACTTATGTCATGAAACTATGCACATGCCAACATTGGGTAGGTTGTAAAGCTTGCTAGCACTCTGGCTAAGTAACTTTCCTTTGCATTCATTTATATACATATTGGATGCAAAGAGTGAATGTGTTGCACTCCTTTAGGAAACAGTACACATGCATTGTCGAAAGGGATATATGTTCCTTACAATGAGATCTTCTTAGGAAAACACTGAGCACTTTGTCTGATATGAACTTGTATACAGGGAATTCACATGTTACTAAGAGTTCTTGTGAAACCCATGTACAAAGAAAGTAACTTCTGTACATAACTTGCTGCAACATTCCCACACTTCTAAGCATTGCCTTCTACTTAAGTCATGAAACTGTGCACAGATCAACATTGGGTGAGATGTAAATGCTTCTTAGCATGTGGCTAAGTATCACTGCATTGCATTCACTGATGTGCATATTGGCCACCAAGAGTAAATGTGTTGCAACCCTTGGGGGAATACTATGGGAGCATTGTGGAAAGGAATATAGGTTTCTTACAATTAGATCTTCTTAGGAAAACAGAGAACAGTTTACCTGATATAGACTCATATATATGCTCTGCACATGTTAGTAAGAGAACTTGTGAACGTGTGTACAATGAAAGTATCTTCTGCACATAACTTCCTGAAACAAGCCCATGATGCTAAGTGTTGCCTTCTTCTTATGTCATGAAACAGTGCACAGCCCAACAATGGCTAACTTGTAAATGCTTGCTACCACTGTGGTGAGTTACAATCCATTGCATTCACTTATATACATATTGGTCCCAAGGAGTGAATGTGTTGCAACCTTTCAGAGAACAGTGCACAAGCATTGTGGAAAGGGATATATGGTTCTCACAATTAGATCTTCTTAGGAAAACATGGAGCAGTTTGACTAATATGGACTGGTGTACAGCCTCTTCATATATTATTGAGAGAACTTGTGAATCTCATGTACAACAAAAGTAACTTCTCACCTAACTTTCTGAAATATTCCTTCACTGCTAAATGTTTCCTAGTACTTATGTCATTAAACTATGCACAGCCCAACATTGGGTAAGTTGAAAATGCTGAGTAACATTCCATGGTACTCACTTATAGATGTATTAGCCGCAAAGAGCAAAGGTGTTGCAACCCTTCGGTGAACATTAGGGAAGCATTGTGAAAAGGGATATAGGATTCTTACAATAAGATCTTAGGAAAACACAGAGCAGTTTACCTGATATCAACTTGTATACAGGCTTTTCACATGTTACTAATAGATCTTGTCAACACGTGTACAACAAAAGTAACTTCTGCACATACCTTCCTGAAACAATCCCACACTGCTTAATGTTGCCTTCTACTTATGTAATGGACCTGTGCACAGCCAAATATTGTGTAAGTTGTAAAGGCTTTCTAGCACTGTGACTGAGTAACATTCCACTCCATTCACTTATATAGGTATTCACCTCAAAGAGTGAATGTGTTGCAACCTTTTGGGAACAGTAGGGAGGCAGTATGGAAAGTGGTGTAGGTTTCTTACAAGATGTTGATAGGAAAACACAGAGTATTTTGATTGATATGGACATGTACACAGGTTCTTCACATGTTACTAAGTGATCCTGTGAAACCTGTGTACAATGAAATTAACTTCTGCACATTAGTGATGCACCATTCCCATACTGCTAAGTGTAGCCTTCCACTGATGTCTTGAAACTGTGCAGAGCCCAACATTTGGTGACTTGGAAATTCTACCTAGCACTGTGGCTGAGTAACATTCTTTTGCCTTCACTAATGTATGTATATGCCTTAATTAGTGAATGTGTTGCAACCCTTCGGGTAACAATAGGGAAGCATTGTGGAAAAGGATATAGGTTTCTGACAATATGATCTTCTTAAGAAAACACAGAACAGTTTGATGTGTACTTGTATACAGTCTCTTCACATGTTACTAAGAGATCTTGTGAAAACCGTGTACAATGAATGTAACTTCTGCAAATAACTTCCTGAAACATTCCCACAGTGCTAAGTGTTGCCTTCTACTTATGTCATGAAACTGTGCACAGCCCAGCATTGACTAAGTTGTAAATGCTTGCTACAACTGTGGCTGAGTAACATTCCAGTGCATTGACTTTTATACATACTGGCCACAAAGACTGAATGTGTTGCAACCTTTCAAGGAACAGTATGCAAGCATTGTGGAAAGGGATATAGGGTTCTCATGATGCAATCTTCTTAAGAAAACAAGGAGCAGTTTGACTGTTATAAACTTATATACAATCTCTTCTTGTGTTACCGAGAGATCTTGTGAATCCCATGTACAATCAATGCAAATTCTCACCTAACTTGCTGAAATATTTGCTCACTGCTATGTGTTGCCTAGTACATATGTCATGCAACTGTGCACAGCCCAACATTGGGTAAGTTGAAAATGCTTGCTAGCACTGTGGCTGAATACCATTTCATTGCATTCACTGATACATATATTGGCTGCAAATAGGGAATGAGTTGTAACCATTTGGGGAACTGTAGGGAAGCATTGTGGAAAGGGATATAGGTTTCTTACAATGAGACCTTCTTAGGAAAACACAGAGCAGTTGACCTGGTAAGGACTTGTATACAAGCGCTTCACGTGTTACTAAGAGATCTTGTGAAAACTGTGTACAATGAAAGTAAGTGCTGCACAGAATTTTCTGAAACATTCCCACACTGCTAAGGGTAGCTTTCAACTTATGTCAGGAAACTGTTGCAGAGCCCAACATTGGGTAAGTTATAAATGCTTGCTAACCCTGTTTATGAATACAATTCCACTGCATTAACATATACATACAGGCCACAAAGACTGAATGTGTTGCAACCCTTGGGGAACATTAGGGAAGCATTGTGGAAAGGGATATAGGTTTGTTACACTTAGATCTTCTTAGGAAAACACAGAGCAGTTTTACCTATGTGGACAGGTATACAGGCACTTCACTTGTTACTAAGAGATCTTATGAAATCCATGTACAGTGAAAGTAAATTCTGTACATAACTTGCTGTAATATTCCCACACTGTTAAGTGTTGCTTTCCACTTATGTCATGGAACTGTGCACAGCCTAACATTGACTAAGTTGTGAATGTTTGCTAGTGCTGTGGCTGAGTAACATTCCATTGATTTCACTTATATATGTATTGCCTACAAAGAGTGAAAGTGTTGCAACCCTTCAGTGAAGAGTAAGGAAGCATTTTGAAAAGCAATATAGGTTTATTACAATGAGATCTGGGGAAAACACACAGCAGTTTACCTGATATTGACTTGTATACAGGCTCTTCACATGTTACTAAGGGATCTTGTGAACCCATGCACAATGAAAATGATTTCTGCACTAAACTTCCTGAAACAATTCCACACTGCTTAGCATTACCTTCCATTTATGTCATGAAATTATGCACAGTCAAACACTGGGTAAGTTGTAGATGCTTGCTAGCATTGTGACTGAGTAACATTCTATTGCATTCACATATGTACATATCCACTGCAAAGAATGAATGCATTGCAACCCTTCGGGAACAGTAGGGAAGCATTGCGGAAAGGGATATTGAGTTCTCACAATGAGATCTTCTTAGAAATCCCAGAGCAGTTTGACTGATATAGACTCGTTTACAGACTCTTCCCATGTCACTAAGATTGCTTGTGAAACCTGTGAACAACCAAAGTAACTTCTGCACAGAACTTGTTGGAACATACCATGGCTGCCAAGTGTTGCCTTCTACTTATGTCATGAAACTGTACACAGCCCAACATGGAGGAAGTTGAAAATGTTTGCTAGCACTGTACCTGAGTAAGACTCCATTCCTTTTATTTATATATGTTTTGGCTGCAAAGAGTGAATGTGTTGGAACCCTTCAGGGAATAGTACCCAGCATTGTGGAAAGGCATATACGTTTCTTACAATAAGTTGTAAATGCTTGCTAGCACTGTTTCTGAGTACCATTCCATTGCAGTCACATATACAAGTATTGGCCACAAAGAGTGAATATATTGCAACCCTTCAGGGCACAGTAGGGAAGCATTGAAGAAAGGCATATAGCTTTCTTACAAGGAGCTCTTCTAAGAAAACACAGAGCGGTTGGCCTGATTAAGACTTGTATACAGGCATATCACTTGTTACTAAGAGATCTTGCGAAACCCATGTACAACGAAAAAAACTTCTGCACATAACTTGCTGAAATATTCCCACACTGCAAAGTGTTGCCTTCTACTTATGTCAGAAAACTGTGTACAGCCCAACATTGGGTAAGTTGTAAATGCTTGCTAGCATTGTTTATAAGTACAATTCCACTACATTAACATATACACACATAGGTGGCAAAGAGTGAATGTGGTGCAACATGTCAGGAAACATTAGGGAAGCATTATGTAAAAGGATATAGGGGATATAGGTTTGTTACATTGAGATCTTCTTAGGAAAACAAAGACCTCTTTGCCTGATAAGGTCTTGTACACAGGCACTTCACTTGTTAGTAAGAGATAATGTGGATAATGAGGAAGATGGCGACCGGGTGAGCAGCAAGGGAGCGAACCTCCTTAATAAACACCACCGGCTCGAGACAGACTTGGTGAGCGTGAATGCCGGAACCTCGGCTGGGAAGTTTAAACTGGGCGTATTTCTCTGAGATGCCGGGGGAGATGTGGTAGGGCGGACCAGGCTGCCGGGGCGAGACGTGGGAAAGTCCCAGACGCTGGGAGCCGGGGACGATCCCCACGGGGAAGAAGCGGGGATCGGTCCAGGCGCAGTGGGA
>PVLD010032735.1:0-14343 GCA_004027595.1 Dinomys branickii
ACTGCTTTCCTCCCAGCATAGCTATGGGGAGATACACAGGGTGTACCTGCAGCTATGGGATTCCCACTTCCAAGCAAAGCCCAGGGCACATGGGCCCATCTTGAGCCAATGTCCATAACTTGACCTAGACACCAAACTAAGTGATCATTCTACTTTTTTTTTTTTTGGCAGTATCAGGGATCGAACTCAGGACTTTGTACTTGTTGGGCACGCGCTCATGCCACGGAGCTATATCCCCAACCCTCAGTGATCATTCTAATGTGAGCTATTTCCCCTGAAACATCTTCAATGAAACAGATTCAGAGAGCAGACTCTTTGTGGCACAGAGGAGACAGAATCAACCCATTGCTTCCAGATGCTGACAGGCCCAGTGGATCATGTACATGATGGCACATCCATAGCCACACGCATGCACATTTACATATACAGAACAAAAACACATTGTCTTGGTTACTTTTCTCTTGTTGCTGAGACAAAATACCCAACACCCAAAATGAAGAAAAGGTTTATTTCGATTACAGTTTGTGGATATTTTAGTCCATACTTGGCTGGCTCAGAGGCAGAGTGGCACATGGCAGAGGGCAACAGTTTATGGCTGCAGAGCACAGCAAAAACAACCAGCAAAAGGGAGGAATGGCGGCAAGCAGTCTCCTTCCACCTCCCTTACATTGTAAACAGGCTCCCCCCACCCAAGGGGTGTGTAGCACTCCCATAATCTCCATGCCTTCCTCTTCCAAGGGCTCAAGATGTATACAAAGTAAGCACCCTGGCTTCCTGCTGAGTCACTCAGCCAAACTTCTAGACTCCCCAAGTTGACACAATGTATCAACCATAACACACACCCATGTTTATAGTGGCACAGTTTGTCATAGCTCTATCTTGGAAAAAGCCGAAATGCCCATCAACCAATGAATAGATATAGAAGATATGGTTTTTTTAATAGGCTGTGGTGCTAATCTTCCACAGAGAAGGATAAGCTTGAGACATTTCTAGGTAAATGAATGTACCTGGAGACTCTACTCAAGTGAAATAAATCAGACACACATGTATAAATACCACATATCATCTCTGCTGTGAGAAACTGAAAGTGTAAATAAGGGCCAAAATGTATAACAGTATCATTTTGATGTAAGGAACAATCGATGATTAATTGTTTGATCAATCTTGTATGTCTATTTGTATTGTCCTGAGCATACACTTTGAAGTTATCAATGTGTAATATAGCAACCATTGTTGAGCCCCTGCCACCTTATCTGTAGTTCAGTCTTTGTACTGTTCTTGTGCTACTGGTGTGTCTGTTTGTTAGTGTTTTTGTTCTTTTACTTTTAAAATAAAAAAAATGTATAACAGATATTGTGAAATGTGGAAAAATGGTCAAATATGAAGGGGAACAAGGGGAAGGTGTAAGGAAAGAAGACAAGAAAAAGGAATGGAAGGAAAAATAGAAACAAAGATTTTATAAATGGGGAAGAGCTTAAGGGAGGGGAGGTGAATGGGAAAACAGGAAGCAAGATAAACCATGTACAGGCACAAATTCCCTATGATGAATATTATCATTATATATATATATCTAAATTATACCAATAAAATAAAAAAAGACTATCAAATTGAAAAGCTGCTGGGCCGGGGATACAGCTCAGCAGCACAGCACCGGCCTGGCAAGTACAAGGTCCTGAATTTGATTCCCAGTACCAAACAAAACAAAACAAAGCTTCTGTACAGCAAAGGAAACAATCACTAGCATGAAGAGACAGCTTACAGAATGAAAGAACATCTTTGCCAACTATTCCTTCAACAGAGGATTACTCTTCAGAATATACAAAGAACTAAAAAAGTAAAAAATAAAGAACTAGAAAAACTTAACATAAAAAATCAATAAATGAGTAAATGAACTGAACAGAGAAGATTCTTGCTCTTCTCTCTCAAGCAAAGATATACAAATGGCTAATAATGACACAGAAAAGTGTTCCAAATCTTTAGCCATCAGGAAAATGCAAATCATACCTTCTCTGAGATTTTACCTCACCCCAGCCAGAATGGCTATCAACAAGAATACAAAAAATAATAAATTTAGTCAAAGATGTATGGTTGGGGTGAGGAGAAGAAATCTTTCTACACTGCTGGTGGGAATAGAAATTAGTACAGTCACTATGGAAATCTGTATAGAGGTACCTCAAAAAACTAAAAATAGAGCTACTATGTGATCTAGCTGCACTACCTCTCTGTATATATTCAAAGGAATCAATCAGTACACTACCAACATTTATTGCAACACTATTTACAATAGCAGTCAACCTATGTGCCCATCAACAGATGAATGACTGAAATCCCTGCAGAGGGTATCAGTCATCCACCCAGCAATATGGTACATGGATGAAAAAGAAGACAAGGAGAGAAAAATCTGCAGTCGAATGTGCCCTGGGATGACCCAATGCTCTTAGTGGAACAAAGGGCCAAGAGTCAGAGCACTGATGGCTTTTATTGGTATCAGTCAGGAAGGTGGGTGGGGCTCGAGGCAGAGGACATGGAAAGAGAAACTGTGCAGGCTGGTGTGCTGGTGTGTAAGGAGAAGCAGAGCACTCTCTTGCCGCAGGCACAGAGGCCTCCAATTAGTGGTGCAACTGATAACCTGAGATACGAAAGGCTGGCGCCTTCACTGCCAGGAAGGTATAATTCTTTTTGAGTCTCATGGCATCCCCTGGGATATTACCTCATGCCTTAGCCAAGGAATTTCACAGATTCTTGCTCAAGCCCCCATTCCAGCTGACGGGATGGAGAAATGTGCTCTGTGCCATCTGCTGGGAACCAGCCTCGAGATAAGAGGCTATGACTTCTCAGTGCATAAAAGATTACACATCAGACCTGAAACATCAACCCCCAAACATTAGATACTACTCTTTCTGCATATCCTTCTCTTTGCATGTTGCAGAGGTGATTTTAGGTCTCCCACCTAGCCCAGCTCACAGCACTCACATATTTCCTATCATTCTCACAGTCACACATACTCAAGCCAATGCTAAGCCACGCCTTCTTCCTAAATTAATAAAACCTGGCTTCAGCCCTGGGTCAAGGCCCTTGTTCCAGTTAGCCATAATCATAGCTGGACTTAGGACCCCTTGGCTCCCCATAACTGCAAATATGCTTTAGTGTCTTTATTCTCGCCATGGGTTGTACTGGAAGTGGTACATTGGAATTAACTCACTAGAGTTCCAATAACTTTTCCATGGAATTACAAATATAAACTTTCTAGGACAAGGAAGGACTCTCTATAAGGGACTCTTCAAGGTCCCCACCCAGGTGATTAATGCCTATTTAGAATATCAATAGTTATTATATCTTTTGCCTTGAGGTCTGGCCCTAAGGATGCACCTCCACCCACAGTCATAATGTATTTTTTGTACTGATTCCCTCATGGGCTCAGCCCCTTCCGACTGCCCCATAACACTCCTACCCAACCCAACCATCTACAATACTAAGGTGTGCAGAGAGCAGAGTGGAGGCGCTCACAGTAGGGGTTCAGGAGCCTGAGGTAAAGAGGGGGCCCTGGAGAAAACCAGGAGTGGAGTTGGACATGCAGGCAGTGGTTGGCCCTGCATGTGAAGGGGCTTGGGAATGGTTTTGGGGGAGGGGCTGGTGTGGGTTCTTATGCCATCTTGCCCTGAAGTCCGTGTACTGTCCACTCAGCTGATGGAGGCTCCAGTCAGCAGGGCTGCACAGATAAGGCTCAGAGGCCACACTGAAAGATCTATCTGCAGATCTGGGTCTCTCAGGAGAAGGGGAAACTGATCTTATCTTGCCCTGGAGGCTCGGGCTCTGGCTCTGTCATCCACTTCCTCCTGCTCTGGATTGGAGAGTAGGGTGCCCCTCCTCTGACTCTCGCTACTCCGGAGGGATGAATCGGGAGAAGAGAGTGGGCTGGGTAGAGAAAATCAGGCCTGGTCAGGGTGAATCCTCCCGGCTCAGAGACTGCAACATCTGAGTGTATGCCTGGAGCAGAGTGGCCAAGCCTCAACCCTGAAGCACTGACACCCCAGAGCCTAGTGTGCACCAACCTCCAATCCTGATGGGCCCCACCCTTTGCTGACCTCAACCAGCTCTGGCCTCTGGCCAGGCTCACATTGCCCTATCCTGGTTCCTCCCAGATGCTGAGCCCAATGCTGAGCCTGCTGGTGCTGGTGCTGTCCCTCCTGTCCAGCCTGATCCACACAATCCCTGGTGAGTCCTGCCCAGGCTGGCCCCCTCTCTGCCTGTGGCCCCATACCCTGCAGGCTGGGGCTCAGACAATCACTGCACAAGGCAGGGTTGAGCCAGGGTAGGGCTGTGGCCTGATCTTGAGGTTGTTCATGGCCTTAGCCCCAGGCTTAGCCCTGAAGCAAGCAGTCATCATGCAGGGCCAGCACAGAAAATGGCCCTGGCAGGTGAGCCTGGTGGTCAACACCACATATTAGATACATTTCTGTGGAAGCTTATTCATCCACTCTCAGTGGTTGCTGACTGCAACACACTGTGTAAGACAATGAGTGTCCATGGGGCTGGTTTCCCCCACAGTGCCATGTGTGCTTGGCCTGATCAAGCCCTCCTAGCTAAATCTTCCTTTTCCCAGGGATGTCATAGATCCCACAAAAATCAGGGTGCAGCACCTCTATTACCATGACCAACTGTTGCCCATCAACCAGATTATCCTGTATCCCCAGTTCTATACCATCCAAATTTGTGTATATATCGCTGGAAGACCCTGTGGACATCTCCAGCCACATCCACCCCATCTCGCTGCCTCCTGCCTCAGAGACCTCCCCTCCAGACACAATGCTAAGTGATGGCTGGGGTGATGCAGGCAACAGTGCGTGGCAGGAACAACAAGAGTTTGGACAGGTGGAAACTAGGTCTCACCATGCCCCAGCCTTGGTTTTTCTAGAGGTCAAGGCGTGACAAGCTGGCTCAGGGAGTAGAAATTTGGAGGCCTGAGAGGGGAGGTGGCCAAGGCACCAGGTGTGGGAGCAGGACCTTGTAGTCCCCAGACCTGGGATACCCTGGGTGCCTGAGTAAGGCAACTGGCACCTCTAGCCTCAGTCCCTCACTGCCTGAAGGAGGCACACTCACAATTTGTGTTTCCTGGATTTGAGGTAAGGAGAGAGAGAGAGTACCACATCTATCAAGAGAAAGAGAGAGAGAAACCATACCTACCAAGTATGTCACATGAGTAAGGGGAGAGGCTTAGCAACCTTGGGGGAGTGACCATCGTTTCTCTGTGCCATGACCCAGGGACAGAGATTCTGGTAATTTGGGTCTTAGCAGAGGGCAACGAATGAGGCTACATAGTTTGTCTGACCCTCCAGCACCCACATTTTCACTTCTCCTAGGTCTTGTCTTATTTTATCCACAACTCAGAGCAGAGCTTTGAGGATATTGTCATGAGCCACTGTCCTGGGTTATGATCTCTGGTCCCTGTAGATGGACTCCAAACCTTTGTCCACTGGGCAGGTGGTGTCACAGTGTTCCCCACCCACCTTCTTATGCAATGGGAAGAAATAGGGTTGGGACCAAGTCTCCACTAGGACCCAGGAGCTTAGACAGGGAAGACAGGGGGCTTTGGCTCTGCCCTGACTACCTGCTGGCTGTATGGTAACTCCTAGGAATCTCTTCCTGCCCCAAATGGGCTCAGTAAAGTCAGGAATCCAAGTCCAGCCCCAAGGAAAGAGGCCTGGTTAGCAGCACTCACCACCTGGGTACCCAAGAGCCCAGCAGGTCTGCTGATGCCTCTCTGATGTCATGACTAGCTGAGTATATTTCAGCTCCCTGGGTCTCCACCTGACCCAACAGTGCACCTGTCCCTGTCATTTCCCTGCAGCAGATGGAGGTCTCCACCATGGAAAACCACCTTTGTGACACTAAGTACACACTGGCCTCAACACAGGGGACAATGTCTGCACTGTCAACATTGACATGCTGTATGTAGGGAGTGAGGGGATGACTCCTGCCAGATGAGTCCTTCATCCCCAGAAACCACCCACTCTCCTGCTGATCCTTGTCCTACCCAAGGTAACTCTGGAGGACCCCTGGTCTGCAAGGTAAGGGCACCTGGCTGCAGGCAGGCCAGTCGGCTGTGGTAACAGTTGTGCTCAGCCCAACTGGCCTGGTATCTACACCTGTGTGATGCACTATCTGACTGGATCCATTGCTATGGCCCCAAGGACCCCTGAGCTGAGTTGGCAGGGTTGCTCCTGCACCAGGGGAGAAGCAGCCCCTCTTGTCCCCAGCATGCTACCTCCTGCCCAGGTAGCACCCACTCCACCTTCCCTGTCCTGCCTTGAGCCTCCTCCCTTGTTCTGTAACCCCTCTCCTGGCATCCCCTCCAACTCTTCTGCAGGTGCTAATCCTCCTGGTCACTGAGTCTCATTAAAGTATATACAAAGCGGCCATGTTTGTCCCTGTGTTTCTGTTTGTGAGTGTCCCTGGGATAAGAGGGGGTCCCAAATAGGGTATGAATACAGCTGTGTGGCTATAGGGTTTATAGCCTCTGAGGCTGTCATATTGCCAGGGGTTATAGTCTCCTCCACAACCCCTCATCCCCAGAGACCACTTCTGACTACACAAGCTCGACCCTCTGGTGATTGGCACCATGGCATCAGGACAGGAAGATAATTTAAAAATGAAAGTAGAGGATAGTCAAGCATCCCACAACTAGCCAGATTAGGACATAAAGGTTGATAAGACCTAGCTCCTCTCCAGCCATGGCCCAGCGTCCGTCCTGAGCATTCTCCCTACTGTCCTGACTGGACCTTGGCAGGAACTTTCCTTGTGTCCGATGTAACATTTCCTGATTGTGCTCTGCTTGGAACATCCCCCAGAGATTTGCCTTTCCCTTGAACTCTAGGTCATGTTCTCAGCATGGAGCCGAGGACATTTCTTCTCCATGATGTACAGAAACCCACATGGTGGCTATGTCCAGGTTACTGCTGCTGGACCAGAGTGTTCTCTGGGGCTCCAGCACTGGGGTGGTGGTGGCTGTTCCCATGCACATGGGTGCCAGGTGTCTGAATCATGCCAGCAAGGGAAACGTTTGGGGAGGGCACAGCCTCTACTTTTCTAGACTTTGCCAAGCTTTTCCGAAGGGGTTGTACCTTGGTCCTCTCCCAAGAGAAGCAGGAGTGAGGCCAGCACTCCTCCTCCACAGCACTGATGCTGTCCAGCTGTACTTTCCATTCTTATGGAGGGTTATGATTTCTTATGGGTGTTTTGACTCAACTTTCAGCAGCAACATTCTTCAGACTTTTACCTGAAGTACGTATTGCATGTAGGACACAAACACCCTGGCGGGGGAAGGCCATCCACACTGTCAGTCCCCAGAGGCTTGTGTCCCCACACTTGTCTTATCTGATCTTATGGATGTGCCAACTGTTCTGTGTCTCCTACCGGCCTTTTATTTGAAATCTGTGCTGTTTCCTCCTTTGCCTGAATCAATAATGCTTCGATCACACTGCATTCCTAGGGTTACTTCCTGGATAAGATCGATTTCTTCCAACAGATTGCCAGAAAATAAATACCCATGACCATGCAACACTGTCAGAGTAGTTTCCCTGTATCACTGGCCAGGCCTGGATGCACATGTAAGACTTAACGTATTACATGCATGTGTAATAGTGTGTCATGCATGATGTATGTGATACATGATATGATACATCTAGTGTTTCCATCATCGTGAAAAACATTCCATTTTTAAATTCATGTAACAACATCCTTTGACAATGTGCCTTTTGCCTACCTACCATTTCTTTCCCAGTTTTCCCCCCAAGTAGTTTATTTCCTGTGATGGTTCAGCTGCTCCTTTGGCAACTAAGCCTTTGCGGTTTTAGACTGCCTCGCTCCTCCTCTTCCTCCTCCTCTTCCTCTTTCTCCTCCTCCCTGCCTTTCTTCTTCCTCCTCTCCTCCTCCTCTTCTCCCACCTCCTCCTTCTCTTCATCCTCTGTCCTCCTCTTAATTTTGAGTTAAAGTCTTGCTGAATTTCCCTGCCTGGGCTCAAACTTGCGATTCTGCTTCAGTCTCCCAGGGTGCTGGGATTACAGGTGTGCACCACGACAACTGGCTAGTTTTTTTTGTTTGTTTGCTTCACTTTTGAGATTTTTAACTCAATAGATTCATTAACACTTTATTTTTAGCATAGCTGAAAATTGTCCAGTTATGTTTTAACATTGGAGGTATCTGTTTGTCGATTAACATCTTAGTTATTATGGAAATATTTGCATTCTTTAATCCCATCATCCTTCCAGAACTGACTTTGATGTCAGCCCAGGCTTCTAAACAGTGGACATAGAGTCTCCTGTACTTTTCAAGTCCTTCCCCTGCCCCCACCGTTTGTCCTTACAACTGGCCAAAGGGTGGGGACAGGGGAACACCAGGAGCCAGGCTGGGCTCTGAACCATCAGACCACTCTGACTAGAGTCCAGTGAAAGCCCACTCCTAACACATGCAGGGCACAGACATGTGGTAAAACTTACAAATTCTCTCTTCCCTCCTTCACTCTATCCTCCTTTTCAGGGGCTCTTGTCATCAGCTGTCGAGGTGATGTCTTTCAGAACAGCCTCATGCCTGTATAATGGTGTGCCGGACAGAGCAGTGGGGTGGATACTCCGTGGCAAAAGGATCCAGCATCCCAGCACTGCAGGTGCAAGACCCACAGCTGGGGTGGGCTAGGGATACACTGGACATTCCCTGAGGCACCTTGCCTCTCTAATCCTAGCTCTATTCACAGGCATGAGTGAGCACCAGCTTAGACCCTCAGTCCTGGTGGGGGCCAAAGGACACCAATCACAAGGTTTCCCAGGGAGCTGAATGGGATGGTCTGGAGTCTCTTTTTTGGCAGCAGGCCTGGGATCCAGGAGGTGTCAAGGGCTCTGCAGAGAGCCAGGTGTGTGAGTGCAAGTGGGAAGATGGAGTCTCCAGTGCTGCAGGCAAATAGCCCTGAGGTCCCCCATGGGAATATGGGAATGCCCTTGGATGTCACCACTTGGGATCTGCCCCCACCACTCTATTGGTAACATCAGGCTCCTGGGCTCCAGATAGGGGTGGCATGGGCTGGGGAAACCTGGGGTCCCACCCCACTAGCCTTGTGCTGGTTAACTGGCTGGTCCCTTCTTCCCTCAGCAGCACCTCTCAGAGACAGATATCTGAGGGAAGAAGGTCCCTGCTTCACATATGTGGAGCCCAGGTGTCACACACAGGGAAAGGGTGCTTACACCATACTTATGTGGCATTGGGTCAAAATTTTAGCATATACCTCTGAGGTATGGCTACTATCCAGGTGCTGGCATGCAGGAGAACAACTCTGTTCTCTGTAGGCTCCTGGTGGGTGATCAGGCCACTTTGCTCTGTGCCTTAGTTTCCTTACATCTGAAGTAAATCTCTGGCCAGAGGGTTTCAGATCCTCCAAGCTCAGCTAGTATTTGGGTTTGGAAAAGTCTGGGGCTCTTCCCAGGGCTCCTAATCAGCCTGATTAATAGGCTCCAGAAGACAAAAAGTCTTAAGTGCCTAGGAGCCTCTGTCCATCTGACTTGTGGTACAGACCATGAGACCTGAGGACAGATGTGAAGCAGGGGCAGGAACATTACAGAGCATGGGTCATCATGAACTTTTTTTTTTTTTTTGGTCTTTTTGAGACAGGGTTTCCCTGTGCAGTTCAGGCTGGCCTTGAGTTCACTTTGTAGCCCAGGCTGGCTTTAACTTGCAGTGCTCCACTGGCCTCAGCCTCCCAAGTGCTGGGATGAGACATATACCACCACACCTAGCCCATCATGAACTTTTGTGTTATCTCCCCCACACGGTATGAGCCTCACCTTAAGACCTTCCAGGGGAACCCCAAAGCACGGGCTCCAGAAGGACGTGGAAGATGATGTGCCCCCCCCCCCGGAAAATAAAGAGGGCCTCATGGAAGGGGTGGCACATATCCAACCCTACCTTCTGGGGAGAAAAGGTTTGGGATTGTAGTCAGGACCTTGGGTCCCATCCTGCCCTGTAGTGGTCTGTGTCTTTGAACCAGCCACTTGTTACAAGGGCCCAGTGCCCGCAAAAACAAAGGGAGGTAACCTTTCCCTGCTGATGTGCAGGTGGGGCCTTAGCCTCCTCCTCCTCTCCTTCCTGCCCAGTCAATATCTATGTGGGTGTCCTTGCACCCCACCCCAGCAGGCTCAGGCTCAGGGAAGATAGTCCTGTCCCTGCCGTGGGCAGACACCATGGCTCAAGGTTTCTTGGGTTGCAACTGGAATATTTCCTCAACTGAAACATGTCTGACTCTTCCAGTTGCTTTCTGTCCCATATCCTCCTTTTCACCTTGATCCTCATGTTCTACGGCTAATGTCTCAATTCTTGATGGCACATATAACTATTTAAAGTAGTTTGATTGGAGGTGCACATTACAGCAAGCTTAGGAAGCAATTAAAAGAAAAGGTGTGGGAGGGCATTTACACATTCACCAAAGAAAAGATGCAAAGAGAAAATGCTAACTCATAGTAAGGTGCGCAGTACCGTTAGCCATTACAAAAAAGCAAATTACCAACACAGTGAAACACCCATATCACTGCTACAATTCCTGCAGCAGAATGGTGTGAGAGCCTGCAGAACAGGACCCGGAAACCACTCACCGTTGAATCTCTGAAAACGCCATCATCACTTTAGTAGCAATTTGGAAGCTTCTTCTGTATTTAAACACACTATAGGACCCTGTATTTCTATTCACTGTTTAGCAAAGAGAAATAAAAATATAGGGTTACAAGAAGCTTTATTCATAGGAGTTCAAACTGGAAACAACGCCAGAGTCCATTGATTTGTGAGTGGATTGGTAAATTGTAGATTTGTTCCATGGACTAATACCTGGCCACATGGAAAGAGTCACAGACAGGTGTACATGTGTGAGGTCAGAAGCACAGGGAAGGTCAGAAATGCCACACAATGAAGACTACTGGAGACCCAGGGCTGACCACAAAGGGTCAGCGGCCCCTTCCTAGCTGTAGCCCTCTTCCTCCTCCTCATTCCTCCCAGGTCCCCCTGGTCCGTGTCTGCTAGAAGACGAGAAGCGGTGGTGACAGCCCAGTGAGCTGAGCTGAGACTTTGAACATCTACCCCAAAGCCCTTCATTGCCTCCGGTCTGCTTGGGCCTGCTTGGGACTGGGAACGCCATGGGCCACGCCCCCGTAAGTGCCGTGAGAACCAACCAATGATGACCACTCTCTTTCTTGGCTCCCACCACTTGTAGTGGCCTCAAGTGCACCTAGTGGGCAGCAGGTGGGCGGGGGTGGGGCGGCCGCAGGTGGGTGGTGTGGGTAGGGCGGACCATGAGCGGGCCGCGTGTTGGGATTGCCTGGTGAGCGGCCTGCTTTAGACCCATGAGCCAAGAGCTTGCCTGTCTGGGGCCTCCTGCACTGTCTTGGAATTCCTGGTTTACGTTTACACAAGTGAAGTCCAACAGGACAGTGGGGACTGTGTGCCTGGATTCTGGGCTTGATTGGTCGACTTCCTCGTCCACCATTCCGGGAAAGTGAAGAGTTGGGTTTCAGCCCAGATTCTTCTGGGCTTCATCCCTGCCCCCTCCCAATCCGGTGCATGGTCAGCATTGGCTGGACCATTCACACTTACTCCCCTGCGTACAACTCATCCCAAGCATAAAAGGAACATGGGACAGGGCCAGAGACATCAGGCTCTCCCCACCTTCACCCATAATAGCCACAGACATCTATCCATGGCCAATGTGAGCAGGACTAGGAGCCACCTCCAGGCCCTGGCTCTTGGATTCCCATGTCTGAGAGGCTCAGGAAGCTTGGAGCAGGAGCAGAAGCACTGGCCCTCTGGTGGGTTGGGCTACAGAACTGAGCCTTCCAGGGGATGGGCAAGTGATTAAGTTGGCAGGTCACCGGCTTTCCTGGGCAACATTGCTAGGTCTGGGTGCAGGGCATATGAGGGGGTCCTTGAGGGAAGAGGTTGACAAGATGTAAACCTGATAACTGTCCCTGAGTGCTAGGGTAGAGCACAGGATGTGGTACACAGAGACAGGATTGGAATGTGCAGACATAGGGCTCACATGAGCCCCAACAGTGGAGGGTTCAGGCTTTGGTTCCTCATTTGGAAAGAGGTATGGAAATGGCAGTCACAGGGTTTTCTCTACCAGGAAAAGTGCCATTTTTACTCACATAAAACTCTCAGCAGGATTGTTCATGGTGTATTTATTCAGGACAGGCAGAAAGCAGAAATATCCCAGGTGTCCTCCAATAGCTGGGTGCAAAACAAACTCGGGCACCAGTGCCATGGAGCTCGAGCCCCTGCCCCACACAGCTTGTCCCTCCCATCAGTAGGACAGACAGCAAGAGCCAGGCACAGGGCCTCAGCCTGTGAGTGTTGGGGAAGTCCAGGACTCCCAGGATGCCAGAGGAGAAGGTGAGTCTTGGGTCAGGCAGGAGCAGAAGCAGCAGGCCTAGGCACTGGGAGGAGGGCAGCAGGTTCCTCCTTGGCTAATGAGTGGAGGCCAGTAGACTTGGCTCAGGAGGATCTCCTAATATGCTGCTTGATCCAGGGCACATAGGAGTGAACACGAGCAAAGACGCTGGGAACAATAGCCCAGCCACAGCGATAGCCCCAGCTGACCACTCCCACCAAGGTCCAGGAACGCGAGATCTTGCAGACAAGTGGGCCACCAGAGTCACCCTAGGAATGAAAGGAAATG
This sequence comes from Dinomys branickii, assembly GCA_004027595.1. Classification (NCBI taxonomy): domain Eukaryota; kingdom Metazoa; phylum Chordata; class Mammalia; order Rodentia; family Dinomyidae; genus Dinomys; species Dinomys branickii. Next base: position 12,707 of record PVLD010032735.1, read on the forward strand.
ATGAAGCCTGGCCCTGAAGCACGGATAATGAGGGTGGAAGGGGACAAGGCAGGATGAGACTCACGTAGCAAGTCCCACGGCCCTCGCTGCCAGCACATAGCATGTCATCCAGGATGAACTTCCTATTCTTAAAGTGGTGCTGTGTGGCATTGTGATATAACTCCTCACAAACTGAGTTCTTCCACACCTGCACGCTCACCTCCTGAAGACGGTAGGGTGGAGGCAGCCATCCTGAGAATAGGGGAGAACAGGTGGTGTCAGGTACTGGTGCTGGTGGCATAGATGCCACTTGTTCCAGACCCCAAACAGCCTAGTTTTGGGTCTGTGATGGCTATGGCCTGAATGCACTCCCCACCTTATGCAGGTCACTTCTAGGCCTGACCGTTAGCTTCCCCTCTGAAAACACAGTGTAAGAGACCCAAAAATGCAATGGCCGATGTTCTCCAATGGTTTTACCACACTGCCCGTGAAACTCTCTACCTTCATGTGGAAGGACTAGGGAATGAAGGGAGGTGTATCTCCTGGTGTTTCACAAATTTTTTTTTAATTATAAAAATAAGTGGTAGGATGTCGCCCTTCAAAGAACTGAATTCTGAACCCAAATTTGCCTCATTCTCCGCTTCTGAGGCACTGCAGAGAGCACAATTAGTACAGTTAAGATTATATGGAATTCTTAAGTACCTCCCTCTTTCCTTTCTGGACATATTCTCCTCCATACACAGTACTTCTCCCATGGCGAGAATAGTCCCACAATTCCTATGCTTCCCAGTACAGAGTAATACTTACCATACCCATAGACAGAGCCCCACCCTGTTACCCAGCACTGATTCTTCTTTGATTCCACAATATTGAATGAAGGGAGCTTAACGGGCTTGACATTAGCAGAGCAATCCACTGGTGCTGCCAATTTAAGAAGTACCAGGTCCAAACCAAGAGGAAAAGAAATGAAGTCTGGGTGGAAAATTATCTGGCTCACATTCAAGAGCTTCTGCTCCCCATAGAGGTATATTTCCCCAGCCAGGATGCGGTAGGTTGACGGGTCAGCATTTCTACTGTGGTTAAAAAGAAGCCCAACAACAGTTCATTACAGGATCCCCACTGAGCACCATGGGGAAGGCTCAGAATTTCTGAGCAGAAACACATGGAGGAGGAGACTGGGTCTCCAGTCCCCAAGTCCTCACCCACACCTCCTCCATGCACCCACATCCCACCCAGAACTGGACAGCAGGAGCAGTACTCACTGGCTAATGCAGTGGGCAGCAGTCAGCACCCACTTCGGGTGGATGAGGGAGCCACCACATATGTGCACCCAGGCAGATGAGTAGTAGCTGTACACCTTCAGGCTGACCTGCCACGGCCACTTCCCCAGGGGAGCATTGTGTCCCCCCACAATGCCCACCAGCTCCTTCTCGATGGCCGGTGCTAGAAGTAATATGCACTGCATCAGGGAGGCTGAGCTGAGACAGCAAACCCTCAACCTGCTGCACACATCCCAGGAGCCTGAGGTCAGGGCTTGCAGAGCCCTATGGGGAGAGGATGAGGAGATGTGGGTCAACACTCACCTGGAGGCTTAGCAGCAGAGCCCCCCACGAGGCAGAGAGTCACAAACAGCAGGCGCAGCATCTGTGGAGGAGACA
>PVLD010032736.1:0-14344 GCA_004027595.1 Dinomys branickii
GAGAGAAAGAAAAGGAAAGAAAAGGAAAAAAAGAAAAAGGGAGACAGAACCACACAGTCGCCCAGCACGACCCCAGAGGCTAGGGATGGAATAACAGCGCACACGGGCAGTGCTGACAATCTGCCACCAATAAGTGGGCTTGGGGTTGTAGTTTGGGCACTTGGTCTCTAAAGGTTCACCATGACTCATCTTGATTCTGTCTCAAAAAAAAGAAAAAAATTAGAAAGAATGGGATGACATGAAATACCATTTAGAAACCCAGAATATCTGCTTTCAGGATAACCCATCAAATTAGATTGTAAGCTATTATCCTTAGAGACTATTTTCATTAAATTACATTTTTTACAAACAGTAGTAAAACTGTATTTAATAGATATAGGGTGACACACAGTCCTAAAAAACTTTTACAACATAAGGTGAAAGAGATCATGGTATATACATAGATCATGGTCTTCCTCCTTCCCTCCCTCCTTCCCTCCCTCCCTTCCTTTCTTCCTTCCTACCCTTCTTCCCTTCTTCCCTTCTTTGTTTTTTTGAGACAGTCTCCCTCTGCAGTTCAGGTTGGGCTTGAGCTCACTTTGTAGCCCAGGCTGGTCTCAAATTCGCAGTGGTACTCCTGCCTCAGCCTCCTGTGTCCTGGGATTACAGGCGTGCGCCATCACACTCAGCTTTAGGTATGTTCAAAGAAGACATTTTTTAATTAACTTCTGCCAGAAATACAGTAGTCTACTTATAAACACTGACTCAGTCCTCACAAAACTTTAAGAAATACAGTTTTGAGATGAGAATATAGCTCAATTGGTAGCTTGCCTGCCTAAGGCCCAGGCTTGCTCTCTAGCAGTGTAAAGCAAAAAACCCAAAAAAATCCTTTTATTTAATCCATAATCTAGTTTTTGGATAAAATGGAAATACAGAAAGGATAAACCAAGAACTAATAAATGACTGTTTCTACGTAGTGAGTGGGTCAAAGGAAATAGAGGCAAAAGATCAGGGGGGCGGGGAGGCTTGTGGAAAATGTGGGGTGTAAGTGTACCTGGGGCTTCTACCACTGAAGGGCATCCCAGCCCAAGGGCAAGTTTTTATATAGTTCTGACTCAAATTATATAATGAATTTTAAAAATTATAATGGAATACAAACACATTTACAACTTAACAAAAATAACAAAACAAATTCAGGGAAGGACTTAAATAGATGCTTCTCTAAGAAAAATAAATGGCCAAACCAGGTTGTGATTAACACACCTGTGATCTCAGTACTCTGGGAGGCTGAGAGGCATTCCAGATAGCAAGTTCAAGCCCAACCTGGGCAACTTAGCTTGACCTTAGCTAAAAATAAAAAAATTTTAAAAAGAGTCGGGTATATAGCTCTGTGCAAAGGTCTTTGGTTCAATCCCCACTACTGCTTAAGGGGTGGAGGTAGCCAACAAGCATACAAGAAAATGTTCCGCATCACTTATCAACAGAGAAATGCAAATCAAAACCATAATATTAAACTGGGCATGCTGGTGCACGCCTCTAACCCCAGCATTTGGGAGACTGAGGCAGGAGGATCACCTCAAGTTTGAGGCTAGCCTGGGCTACATAGTGAGTTCAAAGCCAGCCTGAACTACAGGCCTAAACTAACCTGAACACAGCAAGACCCTGTCTCAAAAAAAAAAAAAAAAAAAAAAAAAAAAAAAAAAAAAAAAAAAAAAAAAAACCTTACAAATAGAATTACTGTATGATCTAGCAATCCTACTTCCAAGCATACACACAAAATAATTTAAAACAGGATCTCAAAGAGATACTTGCACACCCATGCACATGGCAACATTATTTACAACAGCCAACAAGTGGAAGTAAAATAAATCTCTGCTCAGGGATGACTTAAGAAAGTGTAACATGTAGGTGTACATATATGTATAAAATGAAATATAACCAACTTTTTTTTTTTGAGGCAGGGTCTCACTCTGTAATTCAGAATGGCCTTGAATTCATTATGTAGTGTCCAGGCTGGCCTCAAACTCAAGGTGATCTTCCTGCCTCTAGCTCCCAAGTGCTAGGATTACAGGAGTATGTCACCATGACCAGAAATCAGTCTTATAAGAAAATGCTACTCGTGTGTATGTATGACATATTTAAACTAGTCAAACCCTTAGAAGCAGAAGACATGATAGTCATTACCAGGGGCTGATGGGGTGAGGGAGACAGGGAGTTATACAATAAATATAGTTTTAGTTTTGCTAAAGCAAAAGTTCTGTTGCACAATAATGTTCATATAATTAACACTACTTACACCGAAAAATGGTTAAGATGACTTTTTTTTTTTTAATAAGGGGAGGTTTATTTTATTTTTTGTTTATTTATATTTTTGGTGCCAGGAATTGAACTCATGACCTCAAACTTGCCAGGCAGGTACTTATGCCACTGAGCTATATCCCCAGCCTATTTTGAGGTTTTTACAATAAAAAATCAAGTAAAGATTGTATTTGCCAGAGAAAATGAAAGACTCGACAACAACAAAACAACAAAGAGTCAACAACAAAAAAACAACACACACACACACACACACACACACACACACACACAGATACACAGCCAGGCATGGGGCACATGTCTGTAATCCCAGTACTTGGGAGGCTGAGGCTGAAGCATTGCCCTTGGGCCTCAACCCAAATATGTAGTGAGTTCAAGGTCAGCCTGAACTATACAGCAAGACCTTGTCTCAAAAAAAAAGAGAAAAAAAAATTATAAACGGAATACAAATAGAAAGAAATTAACAGTATATAAAGTTGGCCTTCTTTTTTTTTTTGGTACTGGGAATCGAACTCATGACCTCAGGCTCGCCAGGCAAGCGCTTATGCTACTGAGCTACATCCCCAGCCCAACAGTATATAAAGTTAATAACAATCATTTAGATAAAAAGAATTCAGCTGGGAATGGTGGCACCTTCCTGTAATTCCAGCATTTGAGGGGCTAAGGCAGAAAGAGCGAGTTTGAGGCCAGCATGTGGTACAGAGTGAAATTTTGTTTTAAAAAGAAAGTAAAACAAAGCAAACAAAATCTGTGGTATAGCTGGGCGTGGTGGCGCATGCCTACAATCCCAGCACTCAGCAGGCTGAGGCAGGAGGATTGTCGCAAGTTAGAGACCAGCCCGGGCTACAAAGTAAGCTCAAAGCCAGCCTGAACTGCATGGCAAGACCCTGTCTCAAAAAGACGAAAAAGAAAAAAAAAATCTGTGGTATATTATATAGGACCAAAAAAAAAAAAAAAAAGTAAATCAGCAAATGAAGAAGGGCCAGGGATATAATTCCGTGGCACAAGTGCCTGCCTGGCAAGCACAAGATCCTGAGTTTGATTACTGGCACCAGAAAAAAGAAAAGCAAATAGGACAAAAAGAACTGCAAAGAAATCTTTCGGCTAAGATGTAGCTCAGGGGAGAACATGTGTCTAGTGCTAACATGCCAAGACTCTAGGTTTGATCAATGCTGCAAAAAAATAGAAGAAATCCTTAACTGAATTTAGTTCACGCTTATGGTATGGCAGTACAAATAAGTTTATCAATGTTATAAGAAACTGGGATTTTTACTACAGAAAAATGGTGCAAATATGGAATGGAGGAAATTTAGGAAAACTGTGTTGGATTTCAATTGGAGGTATCTGACTGAACACTACATTTACTAAATAAATCTATTTCCTAACTCTATATAAAGGACTGAAGAAATTACATCCTAATAGCAATAAAGACACAATGCTCAGATCTTGATTTATAAATACCATGCTCTATTAAACTCTGAAATAGGGCTGCTTTCAAATGACCTTTCCAAACCACGTGTGGTGGTACATGCCCGTAAATTTTAGCATTTGGAGGCTGAGGCAGGAGGACTGCATTAAACTACATTATCAGCCACTATCTACAAACAAGCAAACAAGCAAATATACACCTATCCAAATCTGGGGCATATTGTGTAAAGTGAAAACTACCTTGTACCACAAAGGGCTCAAAGACTCACAGAGAATCAAAAGGATACTACCTCTTTGGAAAGGACTCCAGACTAGAGCACACACTTAAGACAATGTGAGTCCTAAGGTGACAATAAATAATCCATGAGTAGTATCTTTACATAGAAGAGAGCAGGCTCTTCTTTATGAAGAGTGGCAGTCAGTTTTTGTAGTCTGTATGACAGAATGAAAAGAGCAACATTTATAAACACCAAGTGGAAGCTAAAACACTTCGGAAAATACTGTTGTGAAACAAGTTATTCTCACAAATTATCACCTCAAACATTACTTATTAATTACAAAGATGGGAAATTTACCCTCCTGAGAACTGGCCAAATGTAACCAAGTGATCAAACTTAACATAACAGGACAAAATGACACATGTCTCCTGATAAAATACAAAGCCAAGCACACAACACTAGTTATTACATTTGCCAAAAACAGTTTAATGTGGGTCTGAGCTTGAGGAAATGAAACAAAGCCAGAATACAGACTGCTATAAGATACGTGACAGGAATATTTCAAAAATGTCAAGGCATGCCAGGTGTGGTGGCACGCAACTATAATCCCAGCACTTGGGAGGCTGAGACAGGAAGATCGTTGTGAATTCGAGACCAGCCTGGGCTTACAAAGTGAGCTCAAGGCCAGCCTAAACTGCACAGCAAGACCCTGTCTCAAAAAGACAAAAAAATTTTTTAAAAATGTCATGGCATGTCTTAAGGTTAAGACACTGACAATTAGGAGACAGGGAGAAGGAAGGGGGCAACGACAAGAATGCAGGGTGTAACAAAAAATACCTTTTTTAAATTAATTTTTAATATTCACTGCATTTTTTTATCACTATTTCCATATGAGACACCCACCCCCACCACAACCTTTTTTTTCCTTTGAGCTACAGGGTTTCACTATACAGTTCAGGCTGGACTCGAACTCACTTTATAGCCCAGGATGCCTTGAACTCCAAGTGATCCTCCTGCCTCAGCCTCCCAAGAGGTGGGATTATAAGCATGTGCCACCACGCCCGGCTCCCCTAATTTTTTGACACAGAGTGTCACTATGTAGTTCAGGCTGACCTTACATTTACTATGTAGCCCAGAATGGCCTTGAACTGACAGTGACCCTCCAGCCTCAGCCCCCCAAAGTGCTGGGATCACATGAGTACACCATTACTCCCAGCTGTGATCCTGTATTAGTTAGAACTTGGGTAGAAAAGCAAATCTTTTAAGATGGTAATTTTCCCCTAAACCAGCACATTAAAAAATACTCTTACGTGAACTTTACACAATGTATACACATACCAAATATCACACTGGTCTAGGGATATAGTGTAGTTGTATAGTGCTTGCCTGTATGTGTAAGGCCCTGGATGCTTGAGCACAGGAGTTGGTCAGTCTAGGGAACATACCAAGACTCTTATCCCAAAACAAAACAAAACCCACAAAGAGAACAAAAACAAAACACACAAAAAAAATTTCCTTCACTTTTTTTTAGGTTTTAAATTTTATAAGTCTGTATGCTAGGCATGGAGGCACACACCTGTAATGGCAGCACTCAGGAGGCTGAGGTGGGAGAATCTCTGAGAGTTTGAAGCCAGCCTTGGCTACATAACGAGTTCAAGGCCAGCCAGAACGACATAGCAAGACCCTCCCTCAAAACAATTAAATACATACATAAATATATAAATAAAATAAAATTTATAAATCTGGTAAATTGGCCGCAAACTTTTTATCAAATTTACAACTACAAAGTATAAAGGTAATTACTATACTCTGACTTGTCACAAGAATGCCAGTGGCAGCTTAAAGATGGTGACAGATTCTTTCCCACTTCCACTGAAAGATAGGATGGGGCTAAGGAGCATAGCTCAGTGGCAGTGTGCACTTCTATCTTGTGCAAAACATTGTTTGACCCCATCCTGAGGGAAACAACAGTATTAATTTTTCCTACCCCTGAATGTAGAATGGGTGGACTATGATTACTTTAACTAACAGAATAAGGGAGAAGTAACACTGCCAGTTCTAGACCTAGTAATGGCAACTTCCCCCATGGTTTGAAGCCAAATCGAAACACCCTGCTGTACAGCTAACACCACACTATAAACATAAAAAGGCCCCAGCTGAGTACAGCCTCAACTGCTGCCACTGTGTTTACGTGAAGCCATTGTGCACCCTCCAGATAAGCATGTCTACTCCTTGCATGGGTGCATGTAGCCTGGGACAGGTGGTAATGTAGCCTACAATGCTCCTAACTTAACACTACGTGATTTTTAGAGCTATTTTCCATGACTCCATGGCAGGGTTGCCCAAGCACAGACTGTGTAGCCAAGAGTGGACAGAACAGGAGGACACCAGTGTCATGCTAACTGTGACCTGCCCCAGCCAGACACAGTCACTCAAATCAAAGCCCATGTGTATCAGAAGCTGCGTGCGCCTGTGGGACTTGTGAGGGAAACACAGCGACCACTGATGACCTCTCGCCTTGCCAACATGCATAAATGCTCACGGAGAGGCTTCTATCGTTAAGCAGGTATTTCAAATTTTCTTAATTATTAAACTTGGGCTTATGTTACCATAAAATGATTTAATAAGTTAGTCTGTTAGCAGCTATGGTATAAGTACAAAAATCTATCAAATAGTTTTTGCTCATAGTATTGTTTTAATTATATATATAAATCACGGTACTAAAAAATTAAATGGTTGCTTATTTACTAATTTTTAATCTAAAAACAGAACTCCTCCCAAATAAAAATTATGGATGAAGGTAGTACTCAACAAAAAATGGACAGACAGATACTTCCATTGAAACAAATAAGGCACTATGCTTAGCTTGGCCTGGTGGCACACAATTGTAATCCTAGAACTCAGGAGGCTGAGGGAGGAAATTCCTGTGGGTTCAAGGCCAGCCTGGGTTACATAGCAAGCTCAAGGCCAGTCTGCACAACATAGTAAGACCGTGTCTCAAGAAAGCAAAAATAAAACAAGGCCTTATGGTTAATCTGTAGGGAAAATCGTACCTATTTTCAGTGATCCCCACAGGTGGCCCAATTCCATGCATATATAGGGAATGCTTCATATAGCCAAAAATAGTAGAACTGAAAAACAGGTTTGTCATCCTAACAACAAAAACTTTTTCCCAAAATGTGAGACCTTACTGGGTGTGATGGTGCACACCTATAATGCCAGCACTTCGCAAGGCGAAGCAGGAGGACTGCAAGTGCAAGCCCAGCTGGGGCACCTTAGTGACTCAGTGACACCTTGTCTCAAAAAATAAAAAGGCTGGGGATATAGCTCCATGTAAAGGCCCTAGGTTAAATCCTCAGCACTGAGACCAAAAAAAAAAAGTAAGTTACACCTCAAACAGACTCTCTTATAAAAGCTGGTAGGAGAAAAGAAGGAAAAAAATGGAAACAAAGCTTTTGTAAATAAAGCGGGGAAGAAGGGGTTGAAGGGAGGGCAGGAGGATGGGAAAAAAAGAATTAAGATATACTGTGTACAAAATCTCTGATGAATGTGATCATATTATGTATATCTAAAATGTACAAATAAACTTAGTTAATAAAAAAGGCTAATTACGTGGTAGCAAATCTGAAAAAAATCAAACTATTTACTGAGTTTAATAAGGTGTGAAAAATTTGGCAGATATAATAATTTGTCCTGACAACAAAATAAAATTTTCAGACAGGCATGGTAGCACATGCCTGTAATCCCAGCACTCGGGGGGCTGAGGCAGGAGTATTGCTGAGTTTGAGACCAGCCTGGGCTACAAAGTGAGCTCAAGACCAGCCTGAACTGCATAGCAAGACCGTCTCAAAAAAAAAAAAAAAAAAAAAAAGTAAAAAAATTAAAGTCACTTGGTCTCTCCAGAGAATTGGAGAGTAAAAGTGCTAATTTCAAATTTAATACCCTAGAGGCAGAAGCAGGAGGATTGGCCTGAGTTTGAAGCTAGACTAAACTGCATAGCAAGAGCCTGTCTCAAAAAAAAGCAAAAAATATGAACCAGAAATTTTATGCTTTGGTGATAGATCAAAGTACTGATGTCACAGGTGTTGTTCAACTGACCATTTTTATTAGAAGTAATGATAACAAATACAATATCACAGAAGAAATGGCCTTTTTGCTGCCATTAAAAGACACAGCTAAATTCTCTGATTTCATAAAACAATTTTCTTTAACCTTTGTCAACATACCTGCTATAGTGATGGATAGCACCCTGGTGATAGTAAAAAAGGGGGCGCGACTTATAAAATAAACAGAAGACAATGCAATTGCTGCTGGCAACTCACAGTTGGCAGTATATCACTGCATCATTCATCAAGAAAAGCTATGCACGAAAGCTTTAAAGATGAACAGCAGTGCAAACGCCATTGAACTATGGATTTCACATGGTCCAAGGGGTTGAGTCATCACCACTCATTCCAGGGATCCCTTAAAAATGCGGATGCTGATTATGCAGATGTCCTTTACTTTCCTGACAGAAGGTGGCTGTATCTCTTCAAAAGGTTGAAAAGATGTTCTGATCGTAAAATGAAAACAAGTCACTTATATAATCAAAAGAAAACTATGGCCAGGTGTAGTGGCACATGCCTATAATCTTAGCACTCAGGAGGCTCACACAGGATCGCCATGAATTCAAGATCAGCCTGGGCTACATAGTGAGTTCAAGGCCAGCACGAACTACATAGTTAGCCCTTGTAAAAGAAAAAAAAAATTCTATCAGAACTTGAAGAAAAAATGTCTTTCAGATTTAGCATTTCTAGTAGCTGTGACTGCTCACTGAAATGTGTTAAACATGTACCTTCAAGGTTAAAATCAACCTATCTGTGCTAAATTTTGAACCATAACAGTTTTCAAAATGAAATTTAAATTATGGCAGGCTGAAGGTATGGCAAATTATTTTTTATGCATTTTGATATGTTGGCTAAACAGTTCTGTGAACAGTGAAAACATCCAGGCTTGCTTTCTGTTTTGATACAGAAATGAGAATAGATTTCTAATTTTCTGAAAACAAAAATCAAATTTGGGGTTTATCTATGACTTCATTTTTAGTTAACATAATCACATTCCCTGTGAATTTTCAAATGGGAAATGTATATAGTTGTAAACATTCAAATCAAAGAAAAATGTGATTATTCTTCAGTAGTTTTTTTCTTAAGAGACAGGGTCTCACTATGCACTTCAGGCTGGCCTCGAACTCATTATGTAGCCCACACCGGCCTCAAACTTGTGGCCGTGCCCTGCCTCAGCCTCCCGAGTGCTGGGATTACAGGCGTGCGCTATCAGACCTGGCTTCACTAGCTTTTGTAGGGCCTATCTTCCAAGAGAAAAACACAGCCACTACTTCACAATCATTCTTTATTGACAGCATCACTTTTTGGCCATACATGTATTTCTAAACTATTTTCATGAAGCACATGAAAAGTGTAATTAGATAAAAAATTTTTGAAGAGGACCTTGAGAACTAAAAATTAGACCTTCCACTGAACCACACATTAGTTTCCTAAAAAAAGCTAAAATGTTTCACTAGTTTTATGTTCATGCTGCTTTTAAAACATAATAAAAATGTATTTCAAAAAGAAGTTCTGTTACAAATATATTATATACATATATATAGATACAGTGGGGATTGAGGGAGGGTACATACTAGGGACTGAACCCCAAAGCTTCTGCAATGAGCTACATTCCCATATCCTTTTTGTATTTTGACACAGGGTCTTTATAAATCACTAAGTTGCCCGGGCTGAGCTAGAACTTGTGATCCTCCTGCTTCAGCCTCCCAGACTACTGGGAGTATAATTGTGTACCACCATGCACAGCTTTTATATTTTACTACCTTATATGCAGCTCAAGACAATTCCTCTTCACAACACACCATGGGCAAGCTGAAAGGTTGGTCACCCATACTCCAGACCAACCTAACAGCCAATTGAATAGTACCTCCAAGGAGCACACACAAGCCAAACTATGCCTGAATTCATGATCTACAAAAATGTAAGGTAAGGGCTGGGGATATAGCTCAGTGGAATAAGCGCCTGCCTAGCAGGCGCAGGGTCCTGAGTTCAATCCCCAGTACCGCCAAAAAAAAAAAAAAAAAAAGTAAAGTAAGAAATGTTGCTGGCCTGGGGATGTAGCTCAGCAGTGCAGCACCTGTGTTATGGCTTATGTCCAGATGTACCCCCAAAGCCTCATGCCGTCGTAGGTGGGGTTTTCTCAGAGGTGGCTGGATCTAGAGTGTGTGACACTGGGGTTGATATACGTGATACTATACTAGGATCAAGGGCACTCGGATTAAGGAAGTGAGTGCTACCCACCCTAAGCAGTCTAGGTAAGATAGAAGTGGCAGAAGGGTGCTGCTAAGGGCCCTTCACTTGCTTTGCCGCCTTCTGCCCGCCATGAACCGATTCTCCCGTTTCTCCTGTGTCATGTCCATCTGCTGTGCCACCCGGCCTTGCAGCCAGCAGATTATGTACCAAAACCTTTACAAACCATAAGCTATATAAACCTTTCCCTCTTTAACTTTGGATGTTGAGTATTTTTGTCTCAGCAATGAGAAAAGTAACTAAAACAGCCTGCCAGCAAGTGTAGGGCCCTGAGTTTGATTCCTAGTACCTAAGAAAGAAAAAGACAAAAAAAAAGCAAACTTTACTCACAATAGCCAAAAGGTACAAGTATTCAATGAGGATGAATGAAGAAACAAAACGTACGTTCATACAATGGCGTATTATTCAGTCTTAGAGGATCTTCTAACATATGTTACAATATGGATGAATCTTTAAGACATTATGCTAACAAGTCAATCACAAGAAGAAAAAAAATGGAATAATTTCACATGATGTTTCATTATCTCATTTATTTGACAGTAGCTAAATTCATAGAGACAAAACAGTAGAATGGTGGTTCATGGGGTAAGAAGAAGATGAGACTGGAGAATTACTGTGTAATTCAGGAAAGAGTTTCAATTGGGAAGGTGAAGAAGTTCTGGTGATATTTTGGTGGTGAAAAGGTACCTAACAATGTGAATGTAACTAATGCCACAGGATTGAGAGTCTGAAACTGGGAGGATTACTGCAAGTTTGAGACCAGCCTAGGCTAAACAGTGAGTTCAAAGTCAGCCTAAACTATATAGTGAGGCTGTGTCTCAAAACAAACAAACAAACAAAAAGAATTAAATGACAACAAGCCTAGAGCAAAGGTTATGTATGAAGGGTATGCTACTCCACTTAATTTTTAAAGTTCTTAGCACAGCCAAGCATGGTGGTACATGCCTATAATCCCAGTAATTGGGAGGCTGAGGCAGGAGGATTCGCTGTGAAGACAAGGCCAGCGTGAGCCACACAGTAAGATGGTAAACACAAGACCAGTCTTAACTACATAGGGAAACCATCTCAAAAAAATTTCTTAGAAATCATTTGCATTGATATAAATGTTAAAGTCCATGAACAGATGTTTTTATCCTTGATGTTACATAATTCCATGTAAAATTATCATGCTATGTGGCAATCATACAGCCCTTTTGGAGGGCAGGGGAAGTATTTGTGAGCTCCTCACTCCCACTCTAGTCTTTCCACCTCCAGCCTAGGTGGGACGAGGAAAAGGAAATGCCTTACCTTAAATCAAGCCTGCCGCATCCTAATTCCTACTAAACTATCAAAGAAGCTGGACTACACCTCCCACTTCCACACTAGCAAGAAAGGAAAGAACAAAGTAAGTGTGCGACACACAGACCTACAGAAGTGCCTCACGTAGGGTACAGCTAACTGCGGGCAGAAGCCCTGAGTGGGACTGGTGTAACTGGTTATTTGTGCTTCATTGTCACTGTGTGTGCTGCTGGGGGTCAAACCCAAGGCCTCCTGTGTGCCAAGCAAGCATTCTACCACTCAGCTACACCACACCCCCAAGCTTAGACATGTATTTTAAATGTGTTTAAAACTTTATCAGGGCCTGGGGTGGTGGTGCACACCTGTAATCCCAGCACTCACGTGGCTGAGGCAGGAGAACTGTTGTGAGTTTGAGACCAGCCTGGGCTACAAACAGCTCAAGGCCAGCCTAAACTGCAATAGTGAGACCCTGTCTCAAAAAGACTAAATAAGTAAGTAAGTAAGTAAGTAAGTAAGTAAATAAATCTATCTTTATCAGATGCAACTCCTACATTATTTTCAAAACCCACAATCATATGGAAGAATGGCTATTTGTGACACTTAATGTAACATGGTAGTAAACTATCTGCTGTCCTTCCAAACACTTAAATTTTTAAATAGTATCCCATTCATTTATCCACTCATACATGCTGGGGATGGACCCCAGGAGCACTCTACTGCTGCACCTCATCCCTGGTCCCCTCCTTTTTTTTTTAGTTTGAGAGAGAGGGTCACTAAGTTCCCCAGGGTGGCCTCCAACATGCAATCAGCCTGCCTCAGCTTCCTGAATAGCTGTAATTACAGGTGATGGACTATGGTGCCCAGCAATGGTACAGCTTTTAAAATTTCTTTTAACTAGCACAGATCTGCAGTTTATATTAAATAACAAAAAGTTAAAGGGTTTTCAGATTTCTGTGAAGAGAATTGCTTACAACATTTCAAAGAGTTGTTTTTTTTTCAACTGGAAACCAAACAAAAACTGTGTTGGTCACATTTTTGTGGCTGGGGCAAAATACCTGACGTCCACAATTTAGAGCAGATGAGGTAGCCGGGGATATAGCTTAGCGGCATAAGCGCCTGCCTGGCAAGGACAAAGTCCTCAGTTTGACTCCCAGTACAAGGAAAAAAAAAAAAAAAAAACCCAACTAGAGTAGGTGAGGTTTATTTCAACTCAGTTTCAGTCTATGGTTGGCAGCCTCAAGCCCAGAAAAGGTCTGGCCAAGAGGAAAGCTGCTCACATGATGGAGACCAGGAAGCAGCAAGAAAGGGACTGCACCCTTGACCCATCCCTAGCCAGTTCCTCCTAAGAGCACATTCGGCAGCTCAACTCATCAGCAGAGGAGTCCACAAGCAGTGCTGAGCCCCGTGGTCCAGTCGCCTTTTAAAAGCCCCAGCTCTGAATGTAGGAGGCTTCAGGGAGATGTAACTCTCTCCAAGCCACCTTTTAGCTCTGAGTTCTAAATTTCATTATTTTGGGGGCGCCATCTTAGCAAAGTCCTGGCTGCAATTAAAAATGCTTTAAAATTATCTTTTACTTTCCTACTTTTCTTTCTGCGTATGTGGTACTGGGAATCAAACTCAGGACTTTGCGCTTGCCAAGCAGGTGCTCTGCTGCTGAGCTATATCCCCATCTTCCACTTTCAAAAATAAAAATATTTAAAGATGGGCATGGTGGTTCATGTCTATAATCCCTGCATGGAAGGCTGAGGCAGGAGGACTGGCCTGAGTTGGAGGCCAGCCTAAACTATACATTGTGACCTTGTCTCAACACAAATAAAAACAGAACACCAGGCCAGCAATCAGGAGACTGAGTTCAGGGCCGGCCTAGGTTACATGGTGAAACCCGGTCTCAAAAAACAAAAACAACAACAAAAAGCAAACCAAAAGTTTTTAAGATCAAAATATATGGATTGGGGCAACCTACTTTCCAGGCTCCCTTCTGTCCCTCTCAGACAAAAACTTTCTTTCTCTCAATAAATTTTTCCTACTCTTAAAAAATACAAACACACACACGGATTCTAACTACCCCCCCAAAATGTGAAACTGCAGGGCATGGTCAGGGCAAGAGGGTGGTGATGGGTTAAAAATGATGAGAGTATTTTTAGTGCATGTACAAACCTGCCAAGATGAAATCCACTCATCTGTATAGCCAACTCAAAAAGTAAAAACTATGGCATTAGGAGAATACAAATACGAAAAAAAGTCATAGCGCCTATATTCATGAAGCTTTCAGAAAAGATGAAGAAACAAACCAGATAAATAGATGGATAAATGTAACAGTACAACTGCAATATAAATTGAGTATCTAATAGGGAATCTAAGAGACTTCCGTTAAGAATTAACAAACAGCTGGGCATGGTGGCACACTGGTAACCCCAGCACTCAGGAGGGTAAGACAGAAAGATTGTAGAGTTTGAGGCCAGCCTGAATTACACAGCAAGAACCCATCTCAAAAAACCAAAAACATCAAGTTCCAGACAAGCATAGGCAGAGCCTCAGGAAAGCCTGTAATTCTAACCTCTCAGGAAGCTGAGGCAAGAGGACCACAAGCTGAAGGCCAGGTGGGGCAACTTTGCAAGACTTTGTCCCAAAAACTACAAAGAAAAACAAACTGTGAAGGGCTAGGGATTGTAACTTAGTAATAGAGCACCACTGGATCTGGATCTCGTGTGTGTGTGTGGGGGGGGTGGTGGGTGTGGGTGTGTATGTGTGTGTCAGAAATTTTAAAAT